>LPNX010641910.1:378229-476121 GCA_001517045.1 Pseudotsuga menziesii | reverse complement strand
CCCCCCCCCCCCCCCCTCCCGTATCTGTATTCGTTTTAGTGCAACTTAGATTTATTCAATGATTTTCCCATGTGGCCAATAATCAATTATAAAAACTAATAAATATAAATTGTAATAGCTCAAGTAGCATCAAATTGAAAAAAAAAACAACAACAAAAAAACAGTAGTACTACATTGGCCAATTTAACCTAATGGACGAAATTAAAATTCCACAATATCTAAAACTAAACATGTCTTGGAAGGAGAAGCACACATTGGCGCAACTAAGGATGAGTTCACACATTAGGATGTGAGACAGGAAGTTGGAAGGATCCCAAAGATATTGGGACTACAAGACCTGCTAAGTCACATGACACAGGGATACGGGACATATTGGACACAGAAATACAAGTATCCAACATGGGACACATCAACCATCGAAACAAGACGCAGATATATATATATATTACAAATACAAAAATGAAATATAGACATAAAGGTCCAAATTTGTTAGAAATTAAAACATTTACAAAACAATTGTAATATGCAATATATAGAATACAAATTAGAAATACAAAAATGAAATATAGACATAAAGGTCCAAATTTGTTAGAAATTAAAACATTTACAAAACAACTGTAATATGTAATATATAGAATACAAATTAGAAATACAAAAATGAAATTTCAACATAAAGATCCGAATTTATTTGAAACTAAAACATTTACTGAACACCTAGAATCCCTTCAAATCTCGATTTTACCCTTCACCTTCACAATGATAGCCCATGAGAGCTCTTTCTCGACAGCGGAAAGTGAGAAAATAGAATGAAAAAACGTTTTCTAAAGTTGGACACACAAGACACATCTAGGGTGCATATGCAACATGTGTTTGTCATGTGTCCAGCTTTAATACACCTTCCAAACATGTGTCCTAGCATGTCCGAGTCCTATACATGGGATACGAGCACATGCCTCTGTTTGATGTGCCTATTTCTTAGACGACATATCCAGCATGTGGATAAGGGGAAATCAAGACTCAGCAACACTTCTTGCCTCATTGTGAAACTTATAACAATCAGAAAAGGGTAGGGTCTGAAGGATGTAAGTTGGTCAACATTATTTCAAGGCAAAGAAAATTTTAGGAGCAAAATTTCCATTTTTTTCTAAATTGATTCACCTAAATTCCATGGCATAACATTTTTTAACTCTAAAAATCACCAAAATTGTCTAGAAATTGGCCTGATAGCAATTTAGGAGGTGTTGGTCAAAGGGTTTCAAAATTATGCAAATAATGGGCAAGATGGTGTAAGATTGTCAAGCTAGAGAACCTGACCCCAACACTCCCCAACAGGGGCCAACCATATAAGTTGCTCAAGTACTTATACAGAATGGGCCCTTAGTGGAATGATAACTATCTCTCCCACTGTAGCCCCTCTATTTTTAAATTATTGGTGCTTCATTTCAGCAAAGGCATAGCCAATGAAAGTACTAACTTCTCCATTGCATAGACCATTTGGCCTCGTGGGCATTTAATCCTGTGTGTGTGTGTGTGTGTGTGTGTGTGTGTGTGTGTGTTACACACACACACACACATACACTATATATATATATATACGCATGCTGCATGCAACTTTACCTCGTGGGCATTTAATCCTCTGTGTGTGTGTGTGTGTGTGTGTGTGTATGTTACACACACACACACACATACACTATATATATATACGCATGCTGCATGCATGTGTGTGTGTGTGTATTTTACCTTTGCATGCTGCATGCAACTTTACTTACGCATGCTGCATGCATTTTGAATTACACCCCACATGCTTCCGCATGTCACTTGATACTGCTTAATTGGTCCCCTTTTCTACTAATAACTTCATGTCCTTGCTAATAATGTGTTTTTACTCTTATGTGGCCTCAGTCGTTAGTTAATTCCCTAGTTTAACATTACGGGACATTCCAGATGTATTTTCCAGTGAGATTGTATGGTTAAAACAACATAAATTTTCCAGCAACTTATAAAAATAGAACTTGTAAACAAATTGCTGAAAATAAAGAAATAAGTAAGTGATGAAAATAAAATGCCATAGAAGTCTTAGTTATTTGCAAGTGCCATTAAATTTCAGATCTGAAATACTAAGCAATATATCATGTAAAACAAGTAAAGATCTGAAATAACATTAGGAAAACTTTGTTATAGAGTGCATAGTAGCATATTGTAAACGACTCCAAAACAAATAAAGTTTAGTTTTAACCATGGTGAACTAAATGAAAATCGGAAAGTAAACTATTAATCTCATTTTAGTTTTAGATCATAGGATGCAAAGATAACCACATAACCATTATAACACAAGAATAATGAATTGAAGTGTAGCCCCATAAGTGATGATTTGGGTGTTCTTCACTTGTTTTAATGTATGAGATCAAATGTTGATTTTCAAATTTTAAAAGGTACTTAAGAAGAAGTGAATAATTTATTTTGTTAGCTGAAAATAGAGAAATAAAGTCTCTTAACTAGTGCCTATAATCTAATAAAAAGGGCATGGGATCATTGGAAAAGAACGAGAGACTCTTGGTGATCAAAGAGTAATAGTAGGTAGAATAATTCATACCCTAGTCCTAGTCTTTGATAGCCAAGTATTACTTCTTGTGCTCAAGTGGAGAACTTCAAATGGTGAAAATTGCTTTAGTAAACCTGTAATAAAATAACTACAAAAGCATGGCCACAGGGCGTAGAATAGACGGTGAATGGGTGTACTGTTAAGTAACTCCTTGTGTTAGATCACCGTTTCAAAACACTGTGGATACTAGCTTACAAAGAAAAAATAACTACAAAACCAACTGCAAGATGCACATATCATAAGCTGAAAATGGAGCTATCTAGTTGGTACATCAGTGTAGTATTATAGAAAGAGGGTGCCTCAATCACCAAGCAATCCTTATAACTTGAACAAAAGGAAATATTTCTTAAATTGTAACAAATATAAATAAACATATAATATTTACAATAATAATAATAAATAATATTAGCAACTAAATAAATTAATTAATTAACGATTAATGAAGAGTCATAGGGCACACCTATTCACTCTCATGACCAATCAATGCCTATAAAGGTATACCATCATGAGACCATTGTAAATATTCATTCATTATCAATTATTTTATATATTCTCTCTTTATTGCAGAATTATTTTGTGTTTATAGCGCTTCCACTACATTGATATCAGATCCAAATCTAGTTTAATTCTGCATAAATCTCATATCTTTTATTCACTACTTGCATATTGTCTATATGGATTATGACCTAATGTCCTATTTAAATTGGATATTCAGCAATTGAACTACTGTTCATATCCAGAAAACGAATTCTATCAATTTCATTTAGAAAGACCAACACTATAAATTTTATGGTATTGAAGGGATCGCTCTCAAGAAGAGTAAATTACTATTAAAGACAAAAATACAGAAATCCCATATGAAGACAACAACAGAAGCAAGGCAAGTATGTACCCAAGAGCCCTCAAGGTTTTACGTTAAACAACCAAGTCAATCAACTTCAAGGTATGATACAGAACTGTAGCGGCTTCAATTATGTACGGAATTGTACGGAATGATGATAAGGATGAAGGAATGAAGATATTTAACCCTATTACAACTAAGGAATGATGATAGGGACAAGCATATTATAAGCGTATTTTTATCTTCAGTCACCAATTTTTTCACAAAACTATATTACAAGCATGTGCTCATTGGTAATTCAAACAGTCTGTGGAGATGAGCCTCAGCAATCTCAGAATGTACCAAAATTCCAACACTCGCAGGAAACAAAATGTGCAATATTAGACATATGATTTATATCATATTCAACAATAACAAAGTTCCAGAAGTTCCTACTTGCCAAATAGGGACAAGCATAAGTTGTTTGTTTTAAAGTTAGCATGAAAAGGTAAACATGTAACTCATTCGGTTATTTCTATCTAACTGAAAACTTCTAACTTGCGAATCATTTCTCTATAAGAATCATTTCCAATACTAAATTGCCATAAATGTGTTTCCCTCAAGCTTAGTGTAAGGAAACATTTGAGAATCATCTCCTACACAGATTCTAACTGGAAAATCACATTTCCATAATGTGAAACAACTCAATAAATTCCTTCTTTCAAAACTGTGCATGTACAATAAAATGATCCTGCACATACATCTATATATAGATGTTTTATTTCACCATTACCTAAATTTAAATAGAGTCATTTTTTAAGCATACATCATATCTGAATGCTGCACTTTTCCCCCTTACAATTGAAAAATTATTTGCACCAGCAACATTACAATTTGTTCAGATAGCTTGCAACACAATTTGGGATCAAGTGTCTAAAGGGGACACAACCAGAAGGGAATGCATTCATCGACATCAACATGCAAAAGAACTCATGCATGCAAACAGCAGTTTTCCTACTGAATCTTGTATGTGAAATTACCTTCATATTGAAGCATATAAATGTTCACATTTACACATACTAAACATGTAGATATACGATTTATAGAGAGCATAAGAAATGAGCATTCCTCCATGTTACCTCGTACCTAAACCATGTGTTCAACCTCCTCCTTTGAAAATCGGGGAGTTAACCTAAGTCACACGGTTCGGGTTCGGGTTTGGGTTCGGCAAGGATTCGGTTCGGTTCAGGTTCGAATTTTCCGATGAGGTTCAGATGAGGTTCGACAATAGGTTCAACTATATATATATAAACTTTCTTCATATACTCCCCCTTAACTAATTTTCTACACCCCATAGCCCATATGATTCAAAGCACTTAGGTCAATGTTCATAATTTCATCGTATATACTTGTTGTTTATGACATTTCTGCTCACAGATTTGTGCTTCTAAGACTAGGTTTTTGTGGTTTAACAGCGGATTTACATGCTTCCCACAGCAGTAGTTTGTTCTTAGGGGTAAATCTATGTTCTTACTTGTTGTTTGGTGTGTTCTTATGTAGACTACAGGTATGATATTTCAAATTACAGAGAGCATTTAATTTATAGACAACATAAATAAATAGAGAGCATTTAATCTATAGACAACATAAATAAATCAAGAGCATTTAATTTAGAGACAACCTTTTATAGACAACATAAATATATAGAGAGCATTTTATTCATAGACAACATAAATAAATAGAGAGCATTTAATTTATAGACAACATTTAATTTATCGATATTGTGTTTTTTTTTCAGTAAAAAAATCGAACCTAAAAATAATTTGCCTTCAGGTTTGCCTTCGGCTTTAGGTTCAACATTAGGTTCGCCTTTAGGTTCGGGTTCGGCTTCAGGTTCGACATTAAGTTTGTCTTTCAGGTTCGGCGAACCTAAACAAATTTCAAGTTTTTTTTGAGGTTCGTCGAACCTCGAACCTCAAGGATTAGGTTCGGCGAACCTGTGACTTAGGAGTTAACCTAACTTTTCATGACAGACAATTAATATGTGGTGATCACTTTATGGATGTCTTAATCAACGAATTTATCAATTAAAATAATGGCTCCCTGATGCAAATACATTCAAGTATCTGTTAGAGATAGAGGTATCTTGGGATGTCCTCCATGTGGTTCTGCCTAGCATGGAGTTACATCATCAGTATAAGCAGTAGCTTCCAGTGTGAGATTCACTCCTGCAGGTGGCATGGATTCAGTGATTGAAGACATGCAGTGATTCAGTGACTTCTTCAGTCGGATGTGTGGGGTGCAGTGATGCACTATAGTTTCTGATGGTTGAGATGCATGATGCATGAGAAATGCATGTGCATGGAGATTGCATCTACATGCGTAGAAGGGCAGGTGTACATGGGCATGAGGTTGCATGATGCATGTGCATGCATATGAGGGCAGGTGTACATGGACATGAGGTTGCATGATGCATGTGCATGAGTTTTACACATTGCATGTGCATACATGCAGTTTACACTGTTTTTGATGCACAATTTTTAACACACTAGTGAAATTGAGCATGCAAGTCAAAATTAAGGTTTTGAGCCCTAATCTCACCGGATAAAAAGACATTCAGAAGGAAAAAGTTACTGTTGCTTAAGAGAGTCAGGTGATTATAGTAGAGCGAACCTGTTGAGCTGGGAGGGTGCATTCTTCTGGGAGATCGAGGGGGCGCATTCTGAGAGAAAGTGAGGGTATTTCTTCTAAGACTGATGAGGTTTTTCATTCTGACAGTGAGAGAGATTATCTTGTTGAGTTCCTTCATAGATTGAGGGGTAGTGTAGCTGAGACGTCTTGCAGCAGCAAAGGAGCGCATTCCTATCTACACCACAAGTGTGAGAGCAACAACACACGTGTTGAGAACAGGAGACCCAAGAGGAGCTGAGTATCCTTGATCAGAGATTGAGGGTGCACAGTGACCCGAGTCAAGGTTGGACTGAGGTGGAGACATCCAGAGCGTTCTTTTGAGCAGAGAGGGTGCAGTTGTACAGCTGAGGACATCATTCAGAGATTGAGGATGTAAATCTTCATCCAGGCAGAGAAGAGCAGTGAAGAAAGACAGAGGGAGCAGTTCTTCAGAAGTTAAAGAGACAGTGATGTTACCAAAGATTGGCAGTGACAGTGTTCAGAGATTCAGAGTGAGAGCAGAAAGCTAGGGTGCATTTCCCAAGAGCGACAGTCATCATTGCATGCAGATCTAGGGATTTGGCCTGTCAAGTTCTCTTATTTTTTTTCTGAAATATTGATAGTACTCTCTCTATCATTTTGCTCAAGCTCGAGAAAGACGAAATCCCATAGATGTTAGTTTTGCCCATTGGGGTTTCCAAGCTAAAAAATCACAGACTTAAATTGTGTGACTGCCATCAGTGTTAGAAGTTGTAGAGATCTCATGTGCTACTGATTATAGTCTTGATTATATGCTTATGTGAAATTTGAGATTAAGTCTTATATATCTGGGATTAGAGACATCTATAGCCGAGTTGAGATCTTGGATTTCCAGAGTGAGTGGAGACATTTGGAAAACCTACAATATCGTATTAAAACATTAATGATTACAAAGGTTAAAAAACACATGACATGTAAAAGCACAACTATATAAAGGAACCAAACATGCATACACAAGCAATTTCCCTATCAACCTAACATGTCAAACCATCTAAATCTACACATATATACCAAAATAATTCCTCATATTAAAATGTGTACATAGACATTGGATATAAATTAAAAAACGATCACCAACTACCACACAAAGAAACTTACTTGTACAAAATTCCACTTGTATTTCGCACATCCCAACACAAAATGTAAGGATCCTACACAAGCATTCAATGAACCACCCAGATCAATATGGTTTAGTTTCTATTACCTAAATGTCCAATAATAAAACTTCTAAGATGAGATAAGAAACCTCTCTCTTTGATAAACTCCAAATGACAATGATGTGAGTATAACCATGCAAAAGTCATCCCAAAATTCAAAGCAAAAAAGTCCATATACAGAAACTAGTAGTGCTTATATACAAAAGCACACAATCCATTCCAACTAAATAAAACATAAGCAAATGCTTTGACACTAGTATTTGAAACTTACGTACATCAAGCTACTATAACATCAAAAAGAAAGAAAAATAATATGTTATCCTAATGTGAGAAGGGCAGTTTTATTGATGAGTAAAATAACATGGTATCTTGTATTGAGTTTCAATGGTAGGGGAATGAAGGCATGGGGAGTCAAGTTTTTGAGATGTGGAAAGATAAACTCCCAGGCAGAGGCAAAGGGATCAAAACCAATAATATATTAAAAGTATATAGATAACCAAGGAACCATAAATGTAAAACCATAAAACAATGAAACATGTTAAATAGAAAAAGTTGTAAACATCATCTTATGCAAATTGAATAATATACATACACCATAATAGACAATTCACCCAACATCATTTTTTTTATTAAAAATATGAAAATATTGTGATGTATCAAATCAATGACCAATTTCAACATCATCTAAAATGTCAATCCAATTTCAAGGCTCGATTAGCACATTGTTTGGTGGCTTTTCTTTTAAAATTATGTAACTTGTGTTTTGTTTTCTCAAAGAGGAAAGCTAGAGCATTTCAGTACTGCCAGGGAATGCCAAATTAATAAATTATCCTCCAACTGACTCAAGGACATCTCAGTTAATAGTTAATACATGACAAATAAGGCACACCAAGGATGCCACCCAACAACCCAAGGACAAGAGGAATGCTCGGTGTATATCCCCATAGAAATAGGAGCATTTTGTTCCATTGGCCAATTTCACCATGACAGAAAAATGCAATGCATGCATTCTCGTGCTATGTAGTGCATACATGCCCATACTACATAGCCCTAATCTAGCGGCTAGAAGAGGTTCAAAAGAGGCCCCCCCAATGCAATTCTCAAATCAAAGCTTAAGTCGGTACAAGACTTAACACCGGCTCCAAAACTAAGTGTATTATTCCTTATTTTGGCTATCCTCTATTATTAAGATTTTGTTTACCTGAAGAAGACTTAATTTTGAGAAAAAGAAGAGGCTTTTAGGTTTACCGCAACCAAAAGGATTTCTTTGGGTCACCCCTAAGCCATTGTTCCAAGAATTGATCTCACGTGTGGGGGGTTAACTCTCATCTATTAGAGGTGACCAAGATATGGTTATAAAAATTGATCTTGCTAATGCCTTTGGCATAGTTACATAGTGTTTACACTCGATCCTATTTTAATGATGCCAATGTAGACTCAGTGCAATTGTAGACATTATGCCTACTATCACCTCAACATATATGCCTCTCACTTAGGGTTGGTTCTTGCAAACACCATGGGGGAATCCCTAACTGTACCTGCAACTTACTGGTAAATTGAGCAATAGGATTGGGTTACATTACTTGAACTACTTTATCGAACTAAGACTATGTGGGAGTGTTAGAAAGTGGCAACAAGGAAGGTCTTCTATCATTGCATGTGCCCTTGCATGCTAGAAGACATTAAACAGGAAGCCAAATGTATTAATGTGATTTTCCTAAGTTTAGACTTAAGAAAATACATTAATTAATCTGATTCGATTTTGGCTCAATGGAGTCACTTTTATGAAGTGAAATGTGAAATAATTTAAGTGATGGCTAATCTAATCTTGGCCATTGATCTCACCGGAGGATCACATCCATTGAACCATAGTGAGGGTTAGGGTTTTCACTTAGCCATTGAGTTAAAAGAAGATTTGGTGGAGACGACACATAAAAGGGACGAACAGGGAAGTCAAACAAAGAAGTTTGCGAAGAAGACGGAGGAGCACTCACCCAGAGGATTCATCGAGTTACCAAGCAGAGCACAAGGTCGTACAAGATCAAGCAAAGGGAGGTCGTACACTGTAGAGGAAGGTCGTACATCAACCGTACGGATTTCGTACAGCTAATGCAGGAACCGTACGAACCCGTACAGGTGACGTAGAGGGTCGTACAGCTGTGCAGAGGAGTCGTACTATTTGCTGGCCTTGCTCAATGATTTTGCAGAGATTCTATTTTGCCAGGTTGGGTGTATTGAACCACTGGATTGTATTCGTTCTATATCTTCATAACAAAATTTCATATCTGACTGTTGCAATAGTTTTCCCATCTTGGGTTTTATCTAGGGATTTCCATGCCCAAAAATACTGTGTCTATATTGATGTGATTATTGTTAATGTTTCTCAGTATTTATTTTCCATTGCATTACTACTAAATAAACTCATGTGTGGTTATCTGTAAAAATTAAAATACACTGTTTAGCTCAAGTGTGGGTTTTAAGGAAATTTATAGGAAGGAATCAAGCAATACCAGTGCCTACTAGGGAGTCATGGGGTCAAGGTCAAGCAAGAACATGCTTGAAACATCTATATCCAGATATTCTCGAAATCTATCTCAATTGAATACACCAATATAAAATAGTTCCTTGTTGAGTAGTTATATAAGAGTAAAATATGAATATGAATGATGAATGATGATTTTACAATTACATTGGTAGGGCTTTATATAAGACTTATCGTGCCTTTTTAAATGAAAGGGTACATCTCTTTCTATTTTCTAATTAATTAATTTAATTAATCATTTCTTATTTATTAATTATTAATATTAATCTATTTTAATATATATTAATATTAATAATTAATATTGATATAATATATGTTTATATATCTCATTAGGTTATATATTTTTTATATAACATTGCCTTCCCCTTAAAGGGAGCTTTGTCCTCAAAGATTATTGAAGACAAGGCTTACATCTAATTTCTTGTTTGTAATGTCATCTCTCGGTCCTTTATTTTAGTACTTGCGACATTTGACGAAAGGAGACGATATGAGTTACGAATTCCAAAGAAAAAATGTTACATCGTCTGTTATGTGGTTCATCCAAGATTTATCTTCATCGGAGATGATTGTTGATTGCCTTATTGGATAAATCTTCCCATTTTCTACTTAGGTTGCAGATTTTATGTTCTTTCGCTTTTGAAATTATAACTCATCTGTTTATATTCATTTTGACCCTGTCGTTGATCAAAATGCTTTTTCTAATTTGGGTTGCGATAAGGAGTTCTTGTTGTTTGTTTTTCTGCTAGATTCATTTCCTTTTGAACTGTGACGGGGACCGAATTTGCATTTGTTTCTTCTTTCTCAACATGAATTTGTTTTCCGGAGAGTCTGGATGCTTCCTTTTGGATTTGAACTAATTTGTTCTCTAGTAGATTATTATTATTATTCTGAATCTTCTTGAACCTTTCGTCTTTTGACTGTTTGTCCTCTTTTCACTTCTTGATTTGTTCCTCTAGTTCTTGATTAAGATTTCTTAAAAGATGGTTTTCTTCTTACTGCTTTAGTATTCTTGCTTCGAGGTCTTCATTGGCAAGTTCCATCTTCATACTATTTTTTAGTTTCTTGATTTTCGAAAGTAATGTCTTGTTATGAATTCTTAGTCGCAATAGTTCTTCAGTATTGCTTGCTAATTTGCCATTGATTTTCACAATTTCTAACTTGTGGTTCTTTTTAGTGTCGTCATACTTTTGCTGGAGTTCTTCCTTCTGTTGCTGATGTCGACATATCTTTGATTCTTGACTTTCAGCTTTCTCTGGATTTGCACCAATTCATCATCTTTGTCCATGATGAGCTTGTTTAAACGCTTTATGTCTTCTTCTAAATCGTTATCACTCCTATACAGTGATTCTTCGTTATTTTTTGACCTTTTGATTTTGTCTTCAAGATCTTGATTGTGATTTTTTAATCGAGATATTTCTTCATTCTTAGTTGATAACATTTTCTCGATATCTTCATTAGCTTTTTCCAGCTTTTGATTTCGATCTTTTAAGCAATGATTCTCTTGTTCTGTCAACTCATCAAGAATGCTCTGTTTACTTCTATCAAATTGTAGACTTTCATTGCTTTCCTTGTAGTATCCTGATTCACTTTCCAATCCCTGTGATCGCAATGGTGAATTACTTTGATCGTCTTTCATAATAATATATTTACCACATAATAATATATTTACCACATATTGGACAGAAGCGATTGCAATTCTTAAAAAATGTCAGATATTGGAATTCCATTTCGCAACAAGGACACTTAACCCAAAATTTCAATTTATATATAAAATCCATAATTTCTTCAATAAATCCGTAATTGGCTTCAATGACTTCTTCAATATCTTCCGAGACTTGATTTCTGCGTTTTTTTGGGGGGGGTGGGGGGTTGGGGTGATAGATGGTCTTTCTTTGACTTCTTCGGGGATAAATAGTCTTCGACTTTTTCAATGATAGAGGGTCTTTGACTCTTTGACTAGCATTCCTTCTTCAACGATGGATAGTCTTCGCTAGATCTTTACTTTTTGTCTTCTTCGATTTGTCTTCTTTGATTTGTCTATTTTTTTAACTACTTTTTGTCTTCTTTGAAGAACCTTCCTTTGACTTTGAATTTGATGATTGATTTGTTTTGTTCTCCAAACAATCCCTATTCAAAAGAATTTGATTATTTCCCTTGATAACAATAATTATTATTATTAATTACTTGCACACATGTGGCTCATTGGTGATTCGCTTGATATGAAGTCACATGTTGTAAAGGAGGTCACGAGTTCAAAACACACCCGGGCTAACCTGTGCCCCATGCTTGTGGGCGATTGAAGGGAACCTAGGGGTATAATGGTAGCGGGAATGGATCCCTAGACCACGTGTCACACAAGTACCAGCCCAATCCCCAGTTGTCAATTCCCCTAGTCAAAAATAATAATAATAATTTTTTTTGTTTTTTAAATGTGATATAGTATAATAATTATTATTATTTTTTTCAATAATAATAATATTATTATATATATTTGGAAGGGAAAGAGTTTGTGAAGAAATATTATTATTAATATATAATAATAAATAATATGACTATGGTTTATGTATTTTGGAGGGTTGGTGGAAATTAGGGTTTTAACCCTAATGAATTGGCGGTTGGTCTAAATGGAAGGAGGGACGCAGCATCCAATGAAATGAGCCCAAGTGTGGAGAGTAGGGAGGAGAGCTATTTATGGAGGAGGCAAGCAGATTGGAGGGAGGGAAGGAGGAGCGAAAGGAGGAGAGGAGGCAGTCGAGAGGAGCGGAGCGAAGGATGAGCTGCAGATGCTGGGGAGAAAAGCGTAGACGGTTGGGAGAATGGCGTGAGGCAGAGGAGGGGCGGTTGAGGTGGAGCAGGGGGGAGAGGATGGACGGGCAAGGAGTTGGTGGGGGGTGCATACGGTTGGGGTGGCAACGCGTAGGAGAGCACACGGAAGCAATGTGGCCGGGAGAAGGAACCGCGAGGGAGGGCGTGAAGGAGATGCGTCGAAGGAAAGGCAACGGATGCTGAACACGCAAGATGGGCAGGCGAAAGTGTGGGTGTAGGTTGTGGAGGCACAGAGGAGGAGGGAGATGGAGGCAGGCGTGGGTGCAGGTGTTGGATGCACAGGTGAGAGGTGGAGCGCGTAAGAGAGCGTGAAAGCATTTGAAGGGCGCAAAAATGCAGAAGGTGTGTGGTTGTGGCTGGGGGTTTGTCCAATGGGGAGCTTTGGGTGCCCAAGGATGCAGCAAAAAAGGGAGGAGCGCAAGTTGAGTGGAGAGGAGAAGGCACGGAATTGAGGATGTGGGATATTGAAGGGAGGTGGCTGCAATGACAGGGTGGTACAGCTGTTAGTTTTTGATAGCTCGGTGGCACTCCTGCATCAGGTGCCTAGGTGCAGGGGTCATTAACTTGTAGTCTCATTTATATTCTTAAAGTGACTTTAGTAATGTGTTTTTATTAAAGTACCTTTTTGATGTGACTTTATGATTTAAAAGTGAGTTGCACTTTATTATGTTTTTAAAGTGACTTTAAGTCATAAAGTGTACTTTTAAATATTTAGGGTAATATGACTTTTCAAAAAGAAAAATTTGGTGTAAAGTTCACTTAGGAGATTTAAGTGAGTGAAAGATTAGATCCCAGCCATAGATCTCTTGGCCAAGATCTAATCTCGTCCATTGAAGGTGAAAAGTCATGAGAATAACCCTAATAGGGTAAATAAAAGTGCTGAGACTTCATTTGGGCACATTATTCAAGAGAGAATTCTTGGAGTGGCTCGATTTCCAAGAGAGGAGCTTGCAGATAAGTGTGAGAAGCACATTTTGCAAGAGATTGCTGAAGAGACTGAGTGTGGGCACGAATCCCCAGACTGAGCTAAGAGTGATTTTCAGTGGCACGAAAACCCAAATCTTTAACTGCTGGCTCGAGTTTCTAGGTGAAGGTATGGCCAACATTTATTGTGCACAGAAATCGAGGTGAAGTACGGCCTCATTTATTGCAGCCGTACAGTACGGTTTCAGCACGGTTTTCCAGGACAGTTTGGGCACGTTTTTCCAGAAAAATCAGGCACAGATTTCGAGGAAGAAATCTGGCACGTTTCCCAAGGTACAGGCTGAGTTTTGGGCACAGTGTTCGAGGGCCGTACGGCTGCATTTAATGTAGTCCGTACAGTACGATTTTGTGACTGTTCTGGCACAAAAATCGAGGGCATGTTGGGCAGAAATCGAGGACTGATATAGACTGTTATTTCGGCAATTTTTGAGAAGAAAATAGCACAAAAATCGAGACAGTTCATGCACAGAAATCAAGGCAGCCTGTTGGGTTATTTGCGTTGGTCAAGATAAGTTATATTTTGACTGTAAATTGATGTCTGATTTTTTTTTTTCCCGAAGCTCAATAAAATTTCTCTTGCATGCTGGTTTTCCCCCAGCGGTTGAGGGGGTTTTTCCAGGGTCAAATTTGACCAAAATACTGTGTCTTAAATATGTTCTACAGTCTGCTGATTTTTTATTTTTGAGTTAATTTTTCCGCTGCAAAGTTTACTTAGTTACAGTATATCAGCTTACAGAGACATGAAATTTACATGCATGTGATATGTGTTTGATTTTATGAATGTTGAAGACTGATATCAGAGTTCTACTAAGTGTTTGGGCTGAGTTTAGCTCAGAATTTCAACATGGTATCAGAGCAGGGGCTCTGAGATTTCAGTAGACTGTTGGGCAGCAGAGAAGTGCTGATATTTTTTTTGATGCTAGTGCATGTGAAGTAACAGCTATCTGTTAATCTTTTTTTTGCTGAGGGTGAGCAGAGAAGTGCTGGTTCAGTACAGCTGATATTTTTGGTCAAAGAGGACAGAGTGTGCCTTGTTGGAAAAAGAGCAGAAGAGAATGATGGCTTGCATCCGGTTTGAAGATAGGTTGGAAGGGATTTCCAACTACTTACAGTGGAAAGCACGGATGACAGCTGTTCTCAAGGAAAACAAGTTATGGGCCTTTGTTAGTACCACAGTGGCTCCTCCCGCAGCTGATCCTATAGCCCTTGACATACATGAGGTGAAGGAGGCCAGAACGCAGAGACTGCTTTTGGATGGTGTTCGAGATCACCTCATCCCACATTTGGCAGAGAAACTAACTGCTAAGGGGATGTGGGATATTTTAAAAAGTTTGTATGAGAACAAGAATGAAAATCGTAAAATGGCCCTAAAAGATGAGCTTCATGGCACTAAGATGGCGAGAGGTGAGAATGTAGCCTCTTATCTCACTAGACTCAGACAGATAAAAGATGAATTGAGTGCTGTTGGTGAGATGATTCCTGATCCCGAGCTAGTGCGGATAGCCCTGAAGGGCTTCACTAAGGAGTGGGACGTGTTCGTGAAGTGTGTGGTTGGCAGAGAGAACTTTCCCTCTTGGGAAAGACTATGGGATGATTTTACTCAGGAGGAGATCCGAGAAGGGAAGACTGAGCAGGTTCCTGATGAAGAGAATGTGGCCCTTTCAGCAAAGGGTAGAAAGAAAAAGGGTGGCTCGAGCAGTGGAGCCAAAGACTTGAGCAAAGTAAAATGCTTTGCTTGCCAGAGTTATGGTCACTATGCTGGGCAGTGTCCCAACAAGAAGAAGAACAAGAAGAAAGAAGAGCCTGAGAAAGCCTCTTCAGCTGAAGTGGGAGATTTTGCGAAGAAATTCGAGAGAGGGAATTCTCGCTCGTCTCAATTCTTTCAGACAGTAGTGTAGCAGAGAGTTTGGATACTGGAGCATGGTACATAGATAGTGGAGCAGCACGCCATATGACGGGGATACGAGCAGTGTTCCGAGAGTTGACAGATCATGACAGAGTTATACTGACTGAGGATGGGTATGCCGGCACCCATGCAGTAGAAGGAGTTGGAAAAGTCCTATTCCAACTCGAGTCTGGTGGTTATCTGGAGGTTGGCGATGTGTTGTTTGTTCCAGAGCTGAAGAGGAACTTGGTCTCAGTTTCAGCTTTGGAGGATGACGAATATGCGGTTCTTCATGTGAGTGGGCATGTTTATATATATCCGGTGAGTGGGGGCTTGGGTGCAGCGAGTCTGCTTGGCATCCGTGATGGCCGGATCTACCGAGTTTTGGGGCATCCGGTGGATGGTGAGCCTGGTGAGAGATCAGACTCAGTGGCAGCAGCAGTGGCTGTCAGTGTGGAGGATTCATCCAACTCTGTGAGGAAACAGAGTTGGTATGATATGGTTCTTCAGGATGAGCAGGAGAGTGAGGCGAACTCTCAGTTCAGAGTTGTCAGACGGAGACCTTCAGCAGTTGATCCAGTGCAGATATCTGATAGGCATTCAGATTCAGAGGGAGCTTCAGTTATTAGAGGGAGAGATCCAGGTGGAGCTGATGACAGTAGTACCTCCCTCGCTAAGAGGGAGTGTTAGTTTTTGATAGCTCGGTGGCACTCCTGCATCAGGTGCCTAGGTGCAGGGGTCATTAACTTGGAGTCTCATTTATATTCTTAAAGTGACTTTAGTAATGTGTTTTTATTAAAGTACCTTTTTTATGTGACTTTATGATTTAAAAGTGAGTTGCACTTTATTATGTTTTTAAAGTGACTTTAAGTCATAAAGTGTACTTTTAAATATTTAGGGTAATATGACTTTTCAAAAAGAAAACTTTGGTGTAAAGTTCACTTAGGAGATTTAAGTGAGTGAAAGATTAGATCCCAGCCATAGATCTCTTGGCCAAGATCTAATCTCGTCCATTGAAGGTGAAAAGTCATGAGAATAACCCTAATAGGGTAAATAAAAGTGCTGAGACTTCATTTGGGCACATTATTCAAGAGAGAATTCTTGGAGTGGCTCGATTTCCAAGAGAGGAGCTTGGAGAGAAGTGTGAGAAGCACATTTTGCAAGAGATTGCTGAAGAGACTGAGTGTGGGCACGAATCCCCAAACTGAGCTGAGAGTGATTTTCAGTGGCACGAAAACCCAGATCTTTAACTGCTGGCTCGAGTTTCTAGGTGAAGGTATGGCCAGCATTTATTGTGCACAGAAATCGAGGTGAAGTACGACCTCATTTATTGCAGCCGTACAGTACGGTTTCAGCACGGTTTTCCAGGACAGTTTGGGCACGTTTTTCCAGAAAAATCAGGCACAGATTTCGAGGAAGAAATCTGGCACGTTTCCCAACGTAAAGGCTGAGTTTTGGGCACAGTTTTCGAGGGCCGTACAGCTGCATTTATGCAGTCCGTACAGTACGATTTTGTGACTGTTCTGGCACAAAAATCGAGGGCATGTTGGGCAGAAATCGAGGACTGATATAGACTGTTATTTCGGCAATTTTTGAGAAGAAAATAGCACAGAAATCGAGACAGTTCATGCACAGAAATCAAGGCAGCCTGTTGGGTTATTTGCGTTGGTCGAGATAAGTTATATTTTGACTGTAAATTGATGTCTGATTTTTTTTCTCCTGAAGCTCAATAAAATTTCTCTTGCATGCTGGTTTTCCCCCAGGGGTTGAGGGGGTTTTTCCAGGGTCAAATTTGACCAAAATACTGTGTCTTAAATATGTTCTACAGTCTGCTGATTTTTTATTTTTGAGTTAATTTTTCCGCTGCAAAGTTTACTTAGTTACAGTATATCAGCTTACAGAGACATGAAATTTACATGCATGTGATATGTGTTTGATTTTGTGAATATTGAAGACTGATATCAGAGTTCTACTAAGTGTTTGGGCTAAGTTTAGCTCAGAATTTCAACAACAGCATGAAGGTGCAGCGTGGTGGAAAGAGAGGTGGATGGCCAAGGGAGAAAGCAGATGGTGACACAGGGTGTGATGTGAGGGATTGAATTAATGAGGGGTGAAGTGAGTTGCATGGGAGTGCAACGATATATGTTTTTTTTGGAAGGGATAGGTCAAAGACCTGCAGCTCAGGGAAACCCTGAGTTCTCAAACAAGGTCTAAATTGATGACCATTGGCCAGATCAAGCATGAGCGCTTTGATACCAATGAAACATTTGTATCTGAATATTCTCGAAATCTATCTCAATTGAATAGACCAATAAAAATAATTCCATGCTAAATAGTCATATAAGAGTAGAATATGAATGATGAATGATGATTTGAGAATTACATTGGTAGGACTTTATATAAGCCTTATCATGCCTTTTCAAATGAAAGGGTACATCTATTTCTATTTTCTAATTAATCAATTTAATTAATCATTTCTTATTTATTAATAATTTTTATTAATATTGATATTATATATGTTTATATATCTCATTATGTTATATATATTTTACATAACAATGCTTCCAAAGGAAAATGGAGAGTAGGGACGAGGCCTCCAAAATGGAAGAATCTTTGCACAAAAACATAATATAAGTCGAAAACTTGGGTTTGGTGTTGTTGAAAACCTTGTCCTAGCCGCTATGAGGAGGCTAAGGAGTGGATTCCTCACTCTACAAATCATCAGGGGCTTGGAGGCCTCATTGAAACCTGCAATAGTTCAAGTAGATCATAGGCAAAGACCTTATAAATATGCAGACTTATCTTAACAACCCAAACAAAAAAAAGGGTTAAAATTTTAAAGATTTAGCATATACAAAATAGGAAATACACAGGTGGATTGATGGTCTAGCTTTATTCAACTGTTAATCTGGAATTACAATGGCAAAATATCTGGGCATCCAACCCCATTACAATCAAATTTATTGTTTATGAAGGCCTCAATTGACCTAAGCCATTGTGCCCTGGTTCTTAATCGACTTAAGAAAGCATACCAAAGGCCTAAGAAGGCATGGGCCTTCTCTTGTCATGGCTAAATCTACCAAACCACTACCCCAACAACTGGATGAGGTTCCTTGTCACCCTCGTGCACCTAACTACTATAAGCCTTGCATGTGTAACTCAGGCATTAACTCAGAGCATATCTTTGAATGCAAACAGGACATAACTATTTCCTTTCAAAGGTTGTGCCATGCTTTAGGAAAATTATTTGAAGTTGATTATTGTGACTCCATAGCCCAAGTAGAGACGGCACTGATCATTTTGATTATTTGATTGTTTCTCTCTTTCATACATTACTGGTTGATTGTTAAAGGGTTTGCTTGAGATTGAAATATTTGCATCGTTGCACGCTGATTGTCATTTTTTTAATTTACAACTCCCAGAAAACATTCTTCAAAAAAGAACTTCGTAAGTAGGGACTACCCCCCTTGGCCTTTAGGAGTTGTGGTCTAAACAGAGGAGTTTAGAACCGAGGTGACAGTGGTAAAAAATTCATAGTTTCCCTTAAGAACACACCTAGCAGTTGGGAGACTTACCCGTGTCCAAGTGTGTTTTAGGCGGCAACACCTCCATGGAGTCATGAACCAATGCTTGTTATGGTTTTCCCTTCAACTTGTACAGGCCTCCCTCTTGCTCCTCAATTATTGTTGCATCATCTATTGTCTTGCCTCTTGGCCACACGAGTACTTTACCATCAACAAATGCAACTCGAATTTCTTTAGCATCTAAAGCTTAGATGCAGAGGAGACTTTTCTTCAAACCTAGTACGTAGAGAACATTCTTCATTATGATGGGTTTGCCTGAATCCAACTTGTAGGAAGCTTCTCCAATCCCTTTTATGGGATACTGGTAGTCATCTCCAAGTTTCAGCTTGTGGGGTGACTCATGTTCTAACAAGTTGATAAGAGAATCTTTGTACCCTATCATGTGATTGAAAGCTCCACTATCCACAAGCCAATCATTGCTTCCATGGGTGACAATACCTGTGAGAGCTGAAATCAAAACATATTCTTCATCACTTGAAGAATCTTCTCTTGTTCTTTTGCTTGTTGGTTCATCATCTTCAACAGTATGAGCATGATACCTCTTCTTCTTGTTTCTCCTCGTGGATCCTTTGTTTCTGGGAAAATCTTTTGCAAAGTGGCCTTTCTCATCAATGTGAAACATCTAAGATTGGAATAGTCCCTTTGAGATCTATGATCCTTTTGGAATCTTTTGGGCCTTTTGTGAGGATGATTCTCCCTTTTGCTTCTATCAGTCCTTACATGAGTTGTTAGTGCCTGATCATCATCTGCTCCCATCTTCTGTTCTCTTGCCATTGTTATACACTGAGTTGCACTTAGCTAGATTTCTAGTGAGTCAACAAAGTTATGAACAAGTCTTTTGTTCATTGTCAATGCTCAGAAGTTCAGAAGACCTTTTAGGGCCAATCTTGACCCCTTTTTTTAATTTTTTGCATATTCATACCATACAAGGAATTTGTAATAAGTTGGCGAAGCATGATGACTTTTGTAAAAGGCTTGGCCTACTTAGATTTAGCTATCAATGAAGTACTCCAAAGTGTTTTTTCCTTGTTAATTATCGGTTGTTGCACAAACAAGTTATAATTTTCGATTTTTTCACTCAACCTCCAAATCTGGAGTACTCGCCTTGGTGGTTAGGCCTTAGGAGGTTATCAAAGTCTAGATGTCTATGTATATTACCATGCTAATCACTTTTTAGAGTCATATGAACATTGCACTAGGTCCCCCATAGGATTTTTCTAATTATTAAGAAAAATTATTTTCCCATAAACTTAGGCAATTTTTTAAGTTTAATTGGGAAAATTCAAAGTGTCATAAAAGTGTGGTTAGGGGGGCAAACTTTCCATGGGGTTGCTCATTTTCAAACTCATAGCACCCACTTTTCCTAAGTTTTAACAAATCCCTAAATCAGTGGGAACTTGTCCTAGACATGTTCCAGTTCAACTAAGGATGATATTGGGGTTAATTGGAAACCAAATCAAGATCAAATCAAGTTGATTCTAATCAACTCCATGGGGGTGTGAATTTCTCCTTAGAGGGGCACATTTATCCATGAAAAAGCTCACCTCGTATTGTATATGTGTAACAAAAAGAGGTCGGCGTGACCTACCTTGTGAAAGGTGGCGCCTACTAATCCACCCAGTAGTTGGCATGTTGTCGATTTTGAGAGGCTCAACATTGACTTCAACAAGTCCGAACCTCAACACAACCTCGACAGGTTTTGCATCTTGACATGCATCGTCGACTCCAACATCTCGACATGACTACGACAGATTATTTCTCTGTCTTACAGTCGTCTATAACAGATGAACTTTTGAACCGTTTTAACTTCTATGTAACTGAACGTAACAGGTAGTCACCCAAGCGTCTTAGCATCCTATATAAGCATGTACACTACTGTAAAATACAAGCAAGTAATCTGCACTTTACAGAGCAGTAAACGAATAACAAAGATTGGTTCGAATTCTTGCATTTTGTCTGTGTGTTTACTTTTTGTCTGTGTAGTGTATTCCCTGCTTTGCTTATTTTGTTATGCTTCCACCATAAACGTGCTCGATTCATTCCCTCGACGTGCACCTGGGCACCCGGATCATTGGTATCAGAGCTAGATTCAGAGCATAAGTTGTGTAGACACTTCTAACGAAGTTACTTGACTTATGCATGTTCAAACACTCACAATACAAGCAGACACTACCTTCGACTTCAAAAAAGATGGTCAAAGAAACAGACAATAGACATGCAACTGACGAGACAGAGTAACTCATAGAAAAAACACTGGCTCACCAACGAACCAAAATGTTTGCCCAGTTCAATGAGATTCTCATGCGATTTGCTTCGACATCCAGAAAATCCTCGACGAGATCTCACTCTGACAAAATCAACCCCTTCAAAGTGCAAATGAATATGGACCTACCGAATCTTGAAGGCAAGTTCGAAAGGAGTTCTACCCACCCAAGTACATTGAACAGCAGTATAAGAAGTAGCAGCAGCTAAGCCAATGGAAAGACCAGTCCGTGCAGAGTTACATTGACAAGTTCTATCAACTCATAGCTAGACTTGGCATCCAAGAAGAAGAGAAATTGCTTGTCTTGAAGTACGCCAACGGATTATCCCTATACATTCAGCAAGAGATGGAGTTTCTGACTGTTTGTACGCTTGCGAATGCATTCCACTACGCCACAAGCTTGAAGCTAAACAAAAAGGAAAAGCACGTTTCGCGACCAAGCCGACAGGTCGAAAATCGGACAAGAAGCTACCAGCCAACTTCAACAAATCAAAACAATCTTCTCAGCCGACTCCACCAAAGCCAGACTATCACAAGAAGCACTCTCAGAAAGACAAAAGGGAATATAGCAAATAGCCTCCTATCGGTAAATGGTGTGATTCGCAATTCATCATGGCACGATACGTCAGAATGCAAAGCTCGGAAGACATTTTTGGCAAAATTGTCAACATCTGACTTGTCCGATAAATCCCTAATAGAATCTGACCCAGATGCATCAACCCTTTTGGTTTCGACATCGACCACACCGACAGCCTTAACTATCGTCGACGAGGAGCAACGAGAACGCATATTCCATACACAGATATAGGTTCAGAAAAATCCATTACATCTAATTGTGGATAATGGTAACCAAAAGAACTTCGTTTCTGAAGATCTCGTGAACAGACTTGGTCTTGTCACCACTCCCCATCCTCAGCCTTACAATATCGGTTGGATGAAGGATGGACAAGAACTAAGGATCGCCCGACAATACAAACTCACCTACTTCATTAAGCCCTTTGAAGATGAAGTACTCTGTGACATGGCACCACTTTTCGTAGTCAACACCCTGATTGGGAAACCTTACTTATGGGATTGCCATGGAAGTTATTAGTCACGGCATCGGAAGGTGATTGTCAAAAATCGAAATCAATGGTACAACATACCAAAGCAATGACCTACATCACATCAACGGTTGCTATGATATCTGCCAAACAAACAAAGAAGCTTATCAACCATGCTCAGAAATTCGCATTGATTATGATAAAGCCTCAACATTCCACGAAGACTATAGCAACGAGTCGACTCACCGACCATCGCAGCTCCCTAAAACAGCAAAAGTTTGACCACATTCTTGATGAATACCGAAACGTATTTCAAGAGCCAAACAAAGTACCTCTACACTGCCAAGTAAAACACTCCATCGAACTTGTTCCTAGTCCTTCATTACCTAGCGCATCTGTTTACAAATCCATTCTCGAAAATAAAGAGATCTGCATACAAATCCAAGATTTGATCAACAAAGGTCACATCTGACCCAGCTCCTCTCCTTCTGGAAGTCCAGTCGTCCTCGTTCCAAAGAAATATGGGACTTGGCGCATGTGCTTCGACTATCAAGCTCTCAACAAAATTTCAATGAAGAATAGATAACCTCTTCAAAGGATAGACGAACTCATCGGCTGTCTGAAGGGTGCTAAGTTCTTTACGAAGCTCAACCTAAAGTCGAGAGATCATCAAATCCCAATCAAGTCCACCGATCTATGGAAAACAGCTTTCAAAACCAAGGAAGGATTGTTTGAATGGTTAATCATGCCTTTCAGTTTAACCAATGCACCTGCGACCTTCATGAGATATATGGATGACCTTTTACGACCTTTCATCGGCAAGTGTTTCATCGTCTATCTCGATGATATCTTGATATTCAGTCGATCATAGGAAGAACATGTCAAACAACTTCAACAAGACTTCGACACTCTCCAGCAACATCGACTATATCTAAACATGGACAAATGCTCATTTGCGATGAAAAGCATCAAATATTTAGGGTATGTAATTGACTCTACGGGCATTCATGTCGACCCAGAAAAAGTACAGATCCTCAAAGATTGGCCCATTCCTCAAAACATTCATGAACTAAGAAGCTTTCTTGGTTTGACGAATTTTTATCAACGATTCATACTCGGCTTCAGTCACATAGCCTGGCCCTTGAATCAGTTGACTAAGGGAAATGGGAAAAGTGTCTTCAAATGGACACTGACACAACAACAAGCTTTTTAGCAACTCAAAAACAAGCTTTGTACTACACAAGTACTTGTGTTACCTGATTTGCATCAGCCTTTTGAGATTGAGACGGACACCTCGGACTATGCTTTAGGAGCAGTGATCACTCAGTCTGGTCACTCAGCTTCTTTTCATTCCGAAACTTTCAACTACATTGTTATAAGGTATTCGATGTATGAGAAGGAACTGTATCCCATTGTGCAAACCCTTAAGCAGTGGAGACATTACATCCTTGGGAAGGAAACGGTCATCCTCACTAACCACAAGCCTTTATAGTTCGCCTCATCCCAGTCGAAATTACAGACAACTCGACAGCTCAAGTAGATTAATTACCTACAACAATTTCAGTAGGTAATTAAGTATCGGAAAGGTAAAGCCAATGTCACCCTTGATTGTCTCAAACGACCACCCATTATTCTACTTTTCAAAGTGATGAGTATGCAGGGTTACGACACCACCACTTGGCCGCAACTGTATTTGGTAGGCTGCAACTTCTCTGCAATTTATCGATAGCTTCAGACTGACACGTTGTCTACTACCGATTACTTCCTGAAAGACACCTTGCTATACAAGCTTTGTGTACCGACCGATGAGCATCGACAGCAACTCATTTGGGACACGCATTACAGCAAGACTGCAGGACATTTTGGAGTAGCAAAGACTCTTGTTATCCTCCAAGAGTATTTTCACTGACCTTTACTTGAATCTGACGTCAACAGGTACATTCGATTGTGCATGGTTTGTGTCATTGCTAAACAATTGAATCGACGACAAGGACTTTAAACGCCTTTGTCGGTCCCTAGTCAACCATGGGAATCTATTGCTATGGACTACTTGACGAGATATCCTACTACAAAACATCAGCATAACGCAATCTTAGTAGTAGTCGGCAGATTTTCCAAGATGGCTATCCTCATACCATGCAAGAAGACTACGACAACACAGCAAACTGCTCAGCTCTTTTTCGAACATGTTTGGAAACACCATGGCCTTTTGATGAGCATTATTTCTGACAGAGATGCCAGATTTGTCTGCATCTTTTGGAAGTCTCTCTAGCAAAAACTCGACAAGAGACTTTCTTTGTCGACAACTTTCCATCCTCAGACAGACAAACAAATGGATGTTGTGAATCACTTGCTAGTACAACTGCTTCGCATGTACAACCACAAGCATCATCAGACATGGGATGAAAGTCTCCCATACATACAGCACAGTTACAATCGTGCTCAGCACAGCTCTACGGGAAAGGGTCCATTCGAGATCTGTTATGGATTTCAGCCCTCAATGCCCATCGACTTGATCAATTCATCGACACAGTCGAACGACACTGACTTCAAAAGATGGGAAGTTGAAAAAGCAATGAAGTTTCGAGACCAAATCTACAACATTCCGAAGCAAGCATTGGAAATGTTACAATGAGCTAAAGCAAAAGCTAAGGCCCGACACGATTAGCATCCTACTCCTCATTCGTTCAAAATTGGGGATCATGTCTGGTTACATCTAAAGGAACGCTTCACTAGCCCATACAAAAAGCTGAAACCTTTGCAATATGGTTCGTACAGTATACCTAAGCATATTTGAGAAAATGCTTTCTGGCTCGACATTCCTTCATGCTTGGGTCTGCATCCATTGTTTAATGTGGATCTATTTCGACCATACCATGCACCTTTGTTGGAATAGAACGACATGCAAACAACAAAACCCGAAGACATCCATCCAGATGTTCAGGAGCCTCTTCCTTGCGACACAATCGTGGGACAATGCATACGCCATCCATGGGAATCTATTGCTATGGACTACTTGACGAGATATCCTACTACAAAACATCAGCATAACGCAATCTTAGTAGTAGTCCACAGATTTTCCAAGATGGCTATCCTCATATCCTACAAGAAGACTACGACAACACAGCAAACTGCTCAGCTCTTTTTCGAACATGTTTGGAAACACCATGGCCTTCTGATGAGCATTATTTCTGACAGAGATGCCAGATTTGTCTGCATCTTTTGGAAGTCTCTCTAGCAAAAACTCGACAGCAGACTTTCTTTGTCGACAACTTTCCATCCTCAGATAGACAGACAAATGGATGTTGTGAATCGCTTGCTAGTACAACTGCTTCGCATGTACAACCACAAGCATCATCAAACATGGGATGAAAGTCTCCCATACATACAGCACAGTTACAATCGTGCTCAGCACAGCTCTACGGGAAAGGGTCCATTCGAGATCTGTTATGGATTTCAGCCCTCAACGCCCATCGACTTGATCAGTTCATCGACACAGTCGAACGACACTGACTTCAAAAGATGAGAAGTTGAAAAAGCATTGAAGTTTCGAGACCAAATCTACAACATTCTGAAGCAAGCATTGGAAATGTTACAATGAGCTAAAGCAAAAGCTAAGGCATGACACGATTAGCATCCTACTCCTCATTCATTCAAAATTGGGGATCATGTCTGGTTACATCTAAAGGAACGCTTCACTGGCCCATACAAAAAGCTGAAACCTTTGCAATATGGTTCGTACAGTATACCTAAGCGTATTTGAGAAAATGCTTTCTGGCTCGACATTCCTTCATGCTTGGGTCTGCATCCATTGTTTAATGTGGATCTATTTCGACCATACCATGCACCTTTGTTGGAATAGAACGACATGCAAACAGCAAAACCCGAAGACATCCATCCAGATGTTCAGGAGCCTCTTCCTTGCGACACAATCGTGGGACAATGCATACGCCATACAGGGACGAACTACATTCCCTTGTTTCAAGTGGCTAAAGCTGGACAGCTCCCATCCCAAGGAAAGTGGTACTCTGCTACTAAACTCACCAATAAGTTTCCTCACCTGAACAAGCAAACAATGGGGACCATTGTTTCTTAAAGGAAGGTGGAATGATCCACCCAACAATTGGCATGTTGTCGACTTCTACAGGTTCAACATCGAATTCGACAAGTCTGAACCTCGACCGGTTTTGCATCTCGACATGCATCGTCGACTCCAGCATCTCGACACAACTACGAAAGATTATCTCTTTGTCTTATAATCGTCTGTAATGGTTGAACATCCGAACCGTTCTAACTTTGGTGTAACTGAACGTAACGAGTAGTCACCCAAGCGTCTCAGCATCCTATATAAGCATGTACACTATTGTAAAATACAAGCAAGTAATAGAGCAGTAAACAAATAACAAAGATTGGTTCAAATTCTTGCATTTTGTCTGTGTAGTGTATTCCTTGCTTTAATTATTTTGTTATTATGCTTCCGCCATAACAATGCTCGATTCATTCAATTGAACTGTTGTCCCCCGACATGTGCCTGGGCACCCGAATTACCTACCACCTCTAGTTCACTCTAGTTCGCCCCCAATCATTTCAAAAATCTCCAACACTTGGAAAATTCGCCCCCCTTGATGTTTGCTCTCATTTTCCCTATATAAGCAACGCCTTGGCTCTCATTCAAACTAAATCAAGTTGGATAGAGAGTAGGCTTGTTGATTGTAATAGTTATAGTTGTTTTGATTGAAATAAAGAAGGCTTTGGAGGCTAGATGGTGTGGTGTTCTATTGTGCGGATGAGCATTACCATGTCTTATTGAGGTAACTTGTAATTTTTTCGTAGTTTTGTTTATTATGATCTTGTGGATTTGGCCTTGAAGGATTGCTATCAATTGGTAGAAAAGGAGTTTAGTTAATAAGTTTATTGGCTAATTCTTTTTTATATGTGTGTTTAGAGACATAGACCTTACATGTCTAATAAGTTTATTGGCAAGTTGTTTTAGTCTCTCCATATATGTATTAACCGAATCTCACAAATATCTTGGCAAGCTTCAGATTAGTTGCAGGTGTCCTAGTTTGGAGAAAGCATTGATCTAGTTTGCTTCCTCATTTACTCCAACATAATCTTGGCATAGTCCCTCGACATTCCACCGTAAAGCTCCACGATTGATCATTTGGGCACCAAGCCACCTCTTCTTCTCTTTCTCCATTTAAATCACTTCTTTCCTTGATAACTTTTTTCTTATGTCTTAGATCTATGGTCAATAAGCTAACATGATTTTCAGATCTGATATATAAGAATTACATGCATAGCTCTAGAGTCATTTGAAAGATTCAAGTCATTTTTAACTAGATCTAGCTTCAAGAAAGTTTTCATTTTTACAAGTTGTTTTAAAGTAGATCCAAAAGCTTGTTAAGTGAGTAGTTTTCTTAGAGTTTAAAAGTTAATATCTAGCATCAAAGTGCTTTATTGGAAGCCCCTTAAAAGTTGTCCAAGATCCTAAGAAATTGGGTCTCACAAGCCCACATTTCTTAGTTCATTGTTTCCTAGATTTAGTCTCTAACTTAGCATAATTTTCTAGTATTTTTCTAGTTTGCCCAAATCACTCTTAAAGTGATTTTGGGCACTTCTTCTACTAATTATCTTTGCTGGTTTTTGTATTGTAACAGCAGAAAAAGAGGATTTGGGCACCAATTTTGGTAAAATTCAAGCAAACAAAGACATCCTTGAACCCTGCTCTTTTTTCTTAGCTCCTTTCCAATGAATTGTAACCTCTTTCCTCTGATTTTATAAGGAGAAAGAGGTTTTCTTTAAGCGTTGTAAATATCATAACAAGGAAGATCAAGTGGGAAACCAAGTGCCCACATCCCATCCCACCTGGGGGGATTTGCACTTGTCTTTTTGTGGTGTGATTTTTTTCTAATATTTTGCTTTACTTTTGTAACACAATCACACACTCCGCCGTAACAGGGCGTATAGTTTCTAAAGTAGTTTCAAAGTTTAATTTTATGCTTTTTCCTTTTTCAAGTAAAGTAATTGGAATAAAACATCTTCCATTTCCATGTATGCTCTTGCCCATCGCAGGTTCGCCCTCAGCTTTGGGAAAACCAATTTGAGATGCCCAAACTGGTTCCTGAACTAGCTAACCTAGGGTTTGACAAAGAAACCCTAATTTTACAACCTGGAATTTTGAACTTCTACTTGGATTGAAAGGTGCACCTCCTCAAGGCAAGTTGTCCACTAGTGTCCTTTTCCCGGATTGGTGGATAGGAGCTCCAAAAATTTGATGCCCTAGTTTCTCCAGCAATAATGATTAGGTCAGAAATGAAACTTCTATGATTTTGAATATGTTTCCACCAAAAGATGTGCCTCCTTGGGGTGAATTGACTTAGCCCTCTTTTCTAGATGAACTGAGGAGAAAAGTGTCAAAACTTGGAAGCCCTAGATTCTCCATCTGCACAATGCCTTCTTTTAGGCTGGCTCTGATACCATGTTAGAGTTTTCACTTCAATTCAAATATGTTAGATCTTTAATCTAATGCAATAGGATCACTGCAAAATAGACAAGCACAGCCTAAGAGACACAAAGATTTATCCTGGGAAAACCCTCTCTCTAGAAAAACCCAGCGACTTCTTCTGTATAGATTCGTCACCGAGTACAATGTCAGACAAAGATACAAACCAAGAGATAAGATATCCTTCGCAGATTCTTCTTCTTCTCTACCACAAAGAACTTGTCTTCCTTCACTTTGGAGTGAATTTACTTGAGCTTGTTGTGTGTCCAAATGAGAGAGGGTGCTTCTCTATTTATACTCTTAAGTGGGTGATCAATTTACTCAACAGCGGCAACATCCTAACCTAACTAGGCCAACTTCCTCTTGGGAGACTCACAAATACATTTTACACTTATTATTTTGGGGACTATTGCCCCAACTTACAATGGAGGTTTTACCTCGATAGTGTTACATGGCCAAGTACATCAAAGACATCTCCGAACGAAGGAAAAACATCTCCAAAAGGAGGAATAACAAAAGTACAATAAAATACAATAATACTAATATAACGAATGTACAATAAGAATATCTTCCAAAGTTACATTTTCAACAACATTGTTGCTTCACAAGATAAAGTTATGTGCCCCATTGATAACATAATTCATTGAATACATTAACATGCCCACCAACAGACACAACAGCACCCGATACATCATTAGTAGTGAACTCTATTATCTTTGTAATTATCTAAGGAGGTCGTAGATTTGAAGGAAGATTCCAGCTCTGTTTGCTTCATAGGAGGGCATGCTTCTTGAAGTATTTTATGTGGATCTGCTGTAAAACAAATCTGAATATATGCCAGTAATAATCACCTAAAATAGTACCTCAACCTTGTGCAAGAAAAGAACAAAGCAGCGACTTCTAACAAAACAAATATTGATGGTGAAACAAAATTCTCAGGACAAGCACCCTAAGAGCTATTGTAACAACTCCTTTGCTGGTAATGCAACTGGAGTTTGTGGCCATAACAATTGATTAAAATCTCCCTAAATAGGGTGTCTTTATTCATGCCAAGAATAAGTGTGTAGGTGGTGTGCCCACCCTGCCATGCATATATGAAAACAGGTCTATGAATAATAGTTATAAGACAGAGATACACCCTCACTGCTGCCATGCTAGTATAAAACGGGTACAAGTATAGTAGCCCATGCATGTGCACTTCTATGCTGCCACGAATACATGACAAGATGTGTAAATATAGCAGTGTAGACCTGATTGGGGTTCCTCTTTGTTTTATACAGAAATCAACATCTCTTGACAAGTTCAGTTCTAAACCAATGTTGCACTTATTGGTGATATATCGCCAATAAGACGATATATCACCAGATTCTAGGCTTTGCAATATTACCGCTGCTAAATATAGCTATATTTTCCATTAAGTGAATTTATCGCAATAAATTCAGTAATTATCACGCGTTGGCAGAATTTATCATCCTATTTGTCAAACACACGTTAAAAAGACAGATAAGGGTTTATTAAAATTCATTTTGTAAATGTGAGTTAGGTGTTTGAGCTCTAGGGACACTGCCCATTTTCAGCCTAGCAAACAAGGAGAAATTTGTGGTTCTCATAGCCATCAACTGAGCAAATGTGGAGTGGATATTTACTCCAATCTAGTATATTCAAATTTCCAGGTATGTAAAACAATTTATGCATATATTTTCTTTGTTTTTCTGTTTGCAAGATCTAGTATAGGGTTTGCACTTTGCACTTTAAAGCTTGCAACGTGCAATGTCCATTAGAATCTTAGATATACCTGTTCTTGCCAATTTTAATTGAATATTTAAATTTTATATGCAGTTGCCAGCATTCTTTTGTGTTGATTATTCATTAAATTTCCCCATTTGTTTTGTCGGTTGTGACATAGGTCTAAATTTTTTATCACTGAAAATACAAACACCATTGGACCCAATGTGGAGTATGGTGAACCATTTGAGGGTTTTAATAGATTGAAGCGAACCACAAGCTATGTGGACAAAAAAAAATAGAGGAGTTAGGCGTGTGAAATACCACCTTGCCAAAATCCCAGGGCATGGAGTGGATATTTGGTCTACCTCTACCCCAGAAATTGTCCATTTTTCAAATCAATCAATCCTTGATATGATTAGGAAGAGAGAGCACAAGGAAGAATTGAGAGAATTGAGAATTGAGCTTGCAAATAAATCTGCAAAAAACACAGGAACCACAAGCTACTTAGGGGCCTGGGATTGCCAATCATCTGCCATATCTTCCACGATGCCCTCCCTATCCTCATTTTCTTTGTGCAGAGGTCAATGCCTGGGGGACAACCTTTTCTAAAGTCAATTATTAAAACAAGGGAGAAGGAAGAGGCCAACAAGCTTGTGGCCAGATGTTTTCTATGGAGTGACAATCCTTTCAACATTACCAAGAACAACCCATTCTATCATTCCATGTTTGAAGCAGCTGCTATTGTTGGTCCGAGGTACAAGGGCCCTACTTATAATGACTTGAGAGGGTATGTCCTTCAAGTGGAGAAAATTGATTGCACTAAGAGATTGGTTGAGATTCAGGATTCATGGAAGATCACTAGAGGCAGCGTTATGTCAGACAGTTGGACAGTTGCGAAGGGTAAGTCCATTCTGAATTTGTTGGACAGTTGCGAAGGGCAAGTCTTAAATGATATTGTTCTCAAACTGACTATTGTCTCGGGCCTTCAGTTGCTAGTTGGTGTACTTAAAAGTTTTTAATTGTTCACATCCGACATGTCTTACACCTTCATCATTACATTTTCATGTCCACTATATGTTTCTTGCCTGCTCATCTCGATGTCTGTGTCACATGGCATGCCATGCAAAAACTAATGGTGCTTGTAACCTATTAAGTATCAGACTTTGTCCCTTTTAGTCAAGAAAGTGTGACAATTTTGGTTTTCCACACCCTTGCATATCTTCATTTTATTTGCAACTTTGCTCCCAATCACAAAGGACCATTTTACTAATTTCCACTGGTAATGTGAACTACTCATTGATCAAACTTGACATAATAATACATCAAAGTCGACCACATAACATTAATGATTACAGCAAGCTCCATGACTAGTGACTAGTAGGCTAATACGTAGTAGGCATCCTATGGAAGGGTATGTCTTTGCTTCCCAATATTTACACATGCATGTGACCCCACGCATAAATGGACATTCTGGTCTAACACAATCGTACCACATTATAATGTTGTCAATTTTGCTTGAAGGTCACACCAACACCTTTCCCTGTAGCCTATCTCCATGTGTCAAAACAGGAATAGTTCAACATGGTTGCTTTTTTCCTTTCGTAATATAAATGCATTGGTTATGGCTTGAGGAATCAACACTACAGAGTAGGGTGGACATCTTTGTAAATAAGCTTGCCACATAGCACTACACCCTTGGATTAAGCGGTTTGATGGCTGATCACAGTTTTTCCAGTAGCATCTACCTAAACATATTTTCTAACAAAAGAAAAAAGATTACAATAAGACTATAAGTCTGTCATTACATGCATCTAAAAGAATATCCAAGTGAAAATATGAACAAATAGGGAAATTCCATTACTTAGAATATAATACTATCCTAATAGACAAAAAATATATCCTTCGCATTTTTTAACCAAAAAAGCATTGTATTCTCAATAGGGGGTTTTCGAAGAAGCATTAGACAATAACGCAGATACATCCTCTATTGCTTTCAGACAACATATCAAAAGAGATGCATCCTGTCATGCCATGGTTAATTATACTCAAATGAATAAACAATTATTTGTAGAAGCACAATTACCTTACGTCCCCCAGTGTAGAGATAGTTTCCATCCCTTGAAAAAAGGACCTGTCCAAACACAATACACTGAGCTTCTTCATCTTTTAGACAGATTGAATTTTCCCCCTTATTTCGCAAGGACTAAAACTTCCCTCTTGTTTTGCAACTTACAAAAGCATCTAGAATAATTATGAAAATGATGAATACCTGGGTAACACCACCTTCTTGGCCATGTAAGACAAATAAAAGTTCCGCATTTTCCTCAGCATATAATGCAGTAGTTCGATTGTAAGATCCAGCAGCAAGCAATCCATTATAGACAGGACTAAAAGCGAGGCATGATATAATACCTGCAGGCAGGAAAGATCAAAGGCACCAGAACGTAACAATAATATTTAAGATAACTTTTATATAAAATCCTACAAATTAAGAATTGAAATTGTTTTGGGTATCAGAAGATGAGTTTCAAAACATGGTATGTCTGCACCTAAACAATCTGTGCATTGTAATTTAAAAGCCTTGCATAGTATAGAAGATAGAAAATGCAAAGAAACCCACCAATGCTAACGTTTTCTGATTCATTTTTATTTTAAATAGAAAACTGAATACAAATGTGTCTTAACCAAGGTACCGGTTTGCATCAACGACAATATGGCCACCTACATCAAATGTTTGTCACTGATCCTCCTGAACCTTTCGTACTTTATCTAGAACTCTCCATCAATACTAGATGTGGAGTGACCAGTCAAGAGATAAGATAAGATAAGATAATTGTATTAATGTCCAACAAATGACCACATATAGCACAACAATAAGAATTTGGACATCTGATGGAGAATACATATACCATACTTAACCTTACAATGAGTGAAGCCGCGACTGATAAAAATTTGATGGACCTTCTCATACCAAGTGTGAGGTGCCTCTTTCAAAGCATATAGAGATTTCTTGAACTTACAAACAAAGGGAACAAAACCATTCTATACAAACCTTTGGTGGTTGTTGCATATAAACTTCTACTTGAAGATCTCCATGGAAGAAAGCATGTTTGAGTCTTTGACATCCATATGATGATCCTCCCAATTCAATGAAGTAACCATGGATAGAATCATCCGAATGGAGTCCATACGAGAAACTGAAGTAAAAGTTTCTCACTAGCCAATGCCTTCTTTTTGGGAGAAACCTTTAGTAACAAGACATGCTTTATGTGTTAGCTTTTGGCATTACTCCAAAGCTAAGCTGCGCGAAACGGGGAAACATCTGGAAGTTTCCGAAACAGGGACGGCAGGAAACGTGACCCTCCAAAAATGGAAAGGCTGGGGGAAACGCCGGGGGATACGCCGTATATATAAATATATATTTATATATATATAACACTTTATCTTGAAAGAAAACAATAATAGCACACATAAATGACATTTTAGTAGGAAAACCATGACTATATCATTGATTATATATACAACCGTGTAACTTTTAAAAATGGAAACAAACCAATTTTTGAGCCCATTTAAGGGGCCTGCAACCCTCTTGGCTTCCTATACAGGCCCAAAAAAGGAAGAAATGATGTCAAAACGCCACCCACACAAGCCAAAATGCCAACGGTTGTACCGTATGGCATTTCGCAATAGAAAAATGTTGTAGGGTACGGCCATCAACATTTCGATGGCATTTCGTACCGGTTTCGACATTTCAGGATGTTTCTGATACTGGTACGCCTGTTACCTAGGCGTTTCCTACAACATAGCTCCAAAGTCTTTACACCATGCTTGGTGGTGCTTCACGTGATGTGGGGTGCATGGTGTATTGATGATCATTGGTTGTATAACTGCTTGTATCCATATGCCCCTTGAGTGGCAATTCATTTATGAACTTGTGTGATAAGGTTTCTCTCATTTCTCCTTCCTCGTGTTATGCTTTACTTTGATCACCATCATGCCGATAAGAGTTCACATTTCTTCTCTAGTTCAACCTAATCTCAACAAGGTTGTCTTCTTTGTTCTTTGATGGCTTCTACCTTATCATTGCTTCTTCCCTCTCTCTTTTCTATAAAATTATTGTAATATTTTCTAAAATTAAAACCTTACAAACATTAAATATTTTTTTACAAAAACTTTTTCTATATCCTATTAAATATGGAGTTCCTTTAATGTATCTTGTTGCCTCCATTTTTCTAACGAGCATAGTTTCTATGTTACAAGGTTTGTACACTTTTATCCTTTCCAATGTCCTTGGTCTCCAACTAGATTTGGTCATTTTTATAATATTCAATCTAATAGAGTCTTGTTATCACGAATCTTGGAGTTGCCCCGTAAAGTGATCCTATCGAGGAGGGCAGAGGGGAAAGGCAGCGAAAGTCGTGACCTACGATATCCAAGACTTCTGAAAGAACCCAGATGTCACGGCAATCAAGGATACCGACAGTTTATACTTAGTACGGGTTCTTAGGGGGCGTCTCTATAACCAAGATGACCCTAAAAATAGGAAAGCAATTAGATAACCCAGGAAATATTGATTAAACCTTTTAGTAGAAAATTTAATTAGACTTATGCACAATTACTAAGAGAGAATGAGCGTCTATGTAAAAAGCCCCAATTTACCCTAGGGTTTAAGACATGGAAAATCGGATCTAAGGGTAAATGGTGAAATTAATTAAAATTAGAAACTCGGATTGATTGCTAGGTGATAGATGACACAATTAAAAGTGAAACTAGCAATACCCAATTCACGGATTATGAGATAACCACTTCTACCAACGAGGGTATCTCTTCCCTAGAGATTAGACCAGTGCGTTGAGTGGGCAAATGGAATCCAATCATCGTGAAATTTTAAATCTACGGGTTTTAGATTTATTCTAAAGTGGGTTTTAAGTTTTATTAACCGCCGCAAACTAGAACCTACTAAACTAAAAGATGGGTTTTAATTTAGGAATTAATTGAAAGGAAAATGCAACACCGATTAGATAAAAGAATAAGGAGAGATCTTACCCGAGAAAACTTACTTGGAATTTCCGAGGATGCATGTCGAAGTGATGAAGACTATTCCCACACAGATCAAGTGGAACAATGGTGAAAATCCAGCTTTGTTCAAGTCACCCAAGGAGCCAAGTGTGCCCTTTCTCTTGCCAAGCCAAGTAGAAACAATGAGATTGACAAATAAAAGATCTAATGTTAACGAGAAACAAAAGATGAGAGAGTAAAACATCATGCAATAAAAATACTCCCTATAACCACAAAATCTAGCCAAGAGAACAAGGTGGATCCCTCCACAAGTGCGCCCCTCTCCAAATCAATTTCCCTGTCAAACAATGAAAATGGATTCGTTGTTGCCTTTCGCACACCTAGGGGGAACGTCGCAGAAATCTTCAATCCACTCGATGTGTCCTTGGGGGCAAGTCTCAAGTCATGGTTGTCAACTTGTTCTTGACTCCCCTGTTTAGGCAAACTCCTAACAAAGCCAAGGGGGGTAGACCTTAAGAGTTGCTAAGGCTGATTAGCACACGAACTTATATAGGATTCATTCAACACATAAATTATCTGAGCATGATTTATACAGATAAAACATAAAGACCAATGCTGAATTAAAATGGAGTCATAAAATTGTATGTGCCGAAATGCTGAAATAGATGTTTCACAATTGTCTCTTGGTAAGTTTTAAATTATTGTGGAAGATGAGTGAATTAGATAAGGGGGAAGGGAACTCCAAATAAACCCGAAGGTATGAGGAGTATAACCAAAACCCTTATCCAATACAATTCCACGCGAAGAATATGTGGGCTAGATTGGAGTCTCTGAGATGTGTCCAACACTACACCAACAAGAGTGTAGCCTGACGGTGTCCCGAGGTCACTACCAAGTTGTTCTAGCTTCCTCTGTAAACTTTCCTCGCAACGAATAAAATTGAGGTGTTGGATTTTCGCCTTGGGAGGTTAATTCAAATGTGAGACTAATTAAACTAGTCACCCACATTGCTTTTGATGTAGCCAACTGTTCGGTCAAACCGCAGCGGTGCAGAGCATACACAATGGAGTCTTGTTGATTTTAAGGATTTTAAAGACCGTGTTTGTTTGTTAAAAAGGAAAAAATTAACCTCCAAGACTCTCTTTTGGTTTAAATGAACCTCAATCGAGAAAGCAAGGAGGGGTTAATTCTAAACGAGAAGTAAAAACTAACACAAGGTACTAAAAGAAACAATGGTTTTCTAATTAATCCTACCACACATCTCTTTCCCCTTTCAGATAACTCAAGAAGTCATGGGGTTAGTATTTGTATTACTCTTAATTAAATAAAGATATAAAATGAATGCACAGATCAAAGTATACTACACTGCAAAAGAAACTAAACTAAACAAGCAAAACATGAAAAAATGGCACCGACACGGATCCCCTCTGGGGGGGGATGGGAAGTGGGCTTTGAAGAGCCTACTCAAAAACTTTATTGAGTGATTTACAAAATTCTCGAATGGGAATGTTGTTTGGTTCTTGTTATCTAGGATCCAAAGGCTTACAACAGGTAAAAAAATGACAAATATTGGAAAGGGGAGCTCTGGGAAGCCTTGAATGGCTTAAATCTCCAAAAATCGGGTAGCACCTCCTTCTCTTTTTTGACGGACCTGCTACCAGCAAGTTATTAAACCCAAAAGATGCTCAAAAACACTTTAAGAGTGTCTTTGAACATCCTAAAAAAATTTCTAAAAAAAGCCCTAAGTTAAAATTTGATAAAAATGCAAGAAAATGACCAAGGAAAGCAAGTTTTCCTTGGGATCTTGGCTTGCCTTTTGGGCAGCCAATACGATGTGCACTTAGATGTCAAATTTATCTTTTTAATCCTTGAAACAAGACTACTCTCAACAAGCTAAATATTTTCCCTTTGATACTTGTAAAAAGGTGATCTAAGCTAGATCTCTTTAACTGAAAAAATGAAAATTTATATGCGATAACTGAGATCTAAACTAAAAGATCCTATTGATTAGATCTATGAAAGATTTTATTTTGCAATTAAATAGATTTAAACAACAAGATCATAAAAAGTAACCAATTTGAGAAATTTAAATTTGAAGGAGGAAGAGGAGAGAAAGTGCTCGTTGCTGGAAAGATCTGTCGAGTAAACTTGTTAGTGGAGTGCAGAGGGACAATATCTTCGCAATTTCGTTGGAAATGCAGTGGAGTCAAGCTAGATCCATAACTCTTCCAATCCTAGCAACCTGAAAGCTAAATAACAATCTTGCACACAACCTTATGAGATTTGGATATACACATGCAAAGAGATAACAAAACATGGAAAATAATCTTATTTAACATATAAATATTAACTCCCTTTGCATATATAACAAAATAGAAGTAATATTACCTACAATAATCTATTCCTATGATTCAAAGAATTATTCAGGCCAGACAAAAATGAGAGCAAGAATTAAAAAAATAGCAGATCACCTCAATAGCAGCATGACAATGGTACTCCACACATGAAACCACAACACATTTAGCCTCCAAAGCTTCTTTATTCCAACAATGAATTATCAATACAGTATTACAACAATAGCAAGCCCTTCTCAAGCAACTCTAACTACCTTGAATAAGAGAGTACATGCTTTATTTATAGCCAGAGCAAGAGGAAGTGGGTGCCTCTAACACTAGCAGAGGGAGTTCAATCGAGAAATAGTCTAACTGAATTGAAGTGTAGTTGAACGAGAGTAGAACTGGAGAGGAGGATGACACCTCACTCACCTAACTTCACCCATCTATTAGATTTTTATCATTCAAGTTAGCATTATCTTAGGATCTTTAACTGAGAGAATAACAAGCACAGCAATCAAACACAAGAGACAATAGACACAAAGATTTTCCTTGGGGAAACCATAAAGGAGAAAACCCTACAACTTCCTCAGAGATAGAATCGGCACCAAAAGCAAAACCCCAAAACAGTAAGATGATCTCCTGACAACAGTACTCTCTCTCTCTCTTGTCCCAGCAACTTCTTCTCTCTCAGTTATGCGCTACAACTGAGTGTGAGTGAATGTGTGATAAATAGAGAGGCTCCCTCTCTATTTATACTAATTCCCGACTTGACAATAACTCACTAGGGCCGACTTCTCTAGGAGAGTCTAATAACACTAGGGCCCCACAACTGCGGGGACTTTAACCCTTGATCAATAAGGAGGATTACACTCTATGACTTGACATGACTTGTTTACATTATTGAATCTCCCGATAGGAACATCAGGGCATGACATGACTCAATTACATTACAGATACTTCCCGAAATAAACATCGGGGTACAATACATAAGATATACAAGTGAATACATTCCGAAGTTACAAATACATCAACACTCCCTCTTAAATAGGAAGGTATTCTCTCGACACAATTTATCAGCACAAGACTTCTTCTCTGTATCATCTGGATCATCATCAAGTTATCTCCATCTTCAAGTCATCTGGATCGTCACTGGATCTAGATCATCATCGAATCATCATTGCTAGATCATCACTGGTCATCATCACGGGTGCTATCTCAATTCTACTCATCACAGGAAGTTCTAAAGAGCCAGCCCTTTTTCATGCTGGTTGTAGGCCTAGCCTCCAGGTAAGTCTTCATCTTCTTCAGCACTTATATCTGACCCAGTCAGAAAGGCCCGCCCAGCACTTACATCTGACCATGGGATGAACACATCAACCATGTCAAAAAGGCACGCCCAGCACTCACATCTGACCATGGGATGAACACATCAACCATATCGGAAAGGCCCAGCACTCACATCTGACCATGGGATGAACACATCAACCATGTCGAAAAGGCTCAGCACTTATATCTTACCATGGGATGAACACATCAACCATGCAAGAAAGGCTCAGCAATTATATCTTACCATGGGATGAACACATCAACCATGTAAGAAAGGCTCTGCACTTATATCTGACCATGAGAGATGAACACATCCCGCAGTCACATCAGAATGGCTCTCAGCTCTAGGCTGAGTGTCAGTCCCAGACTGAAACAAATTTTTGGTAACTGACCAGGTGCCTCCATTCTCCTAGAGAATGGCCTCTCAGCACTAAGCTGAGCTTCAGTCCCGGACTAAATCAATTTCATGGTAACTGACAAGGTGCCTGCATTCTCCCAGAGAATGGCCTCTCAACATTAAACTGAGCTTCAGTCCCAGATTGAATCAATTTCTTGGTAACTGACCATGTGCCTCCATTCTCTTCGAGAATGGCCTTCAACACTTACATCTGATCATGTGAGATGAACACATCCCGCAGTCACATCAAAATGGCTCAGCACTTACATCTGACCATGGGATGAACACATAAACCATGTCAGAAAGGCTCACGAACTCATCACTTCCCGTTGGAGGGAACCTCGATCTGGAGAACACCGGGCTTCTCCCTGAAGTATTCAAACTTCACTCTAGCTAATGTTTTGGTTAACACATCAGCTATTTGCTCGTCCGTCGCAACATACAAGAGCTTCACTGCTCCTCTCTGCACCATATCCCTGATATATTGATATTTGATCTCGATATGCTTCGACTTGTCATGGAACACAGGGTTCTCTGACAACTTCACACAACTCTGATTGTCGCAATATATGCAAGTAGCATCCAACTGGAGATCAAACAAATCAGATAATAGCTTCCTAAGCCATACCGCCTCACAGCTAGCCAAACAAGCTGCAACATATTCTGCTTCGGTTGTTCTCAGTGCCACACAGGATTGCTTCCTGCTAAACCACGAGATCATCCCTGATCACATACTGAAGCAGCACCCTGAAGTGCTCTTCCTATCAATGGCACTGCTTGCCCAATCTAAATCCACATAACCTTCCAGGTTAATCTTCTGATTCGCCTCATACTTGAGCCCATAATCAACTGTACCCTTTAGGTACCTCAAAATATGCTTTGCAGCAATCAAGTGAACATGTCTTGGATCCGTCAGGAACTAGCTCAAGGTGTTCACAGCAAAGCAAATATCTGGTCTCGTATTCGTCAGGTACATCAAGGACCCAATCATCTAACGATATATCGTAGCATCAACCATCTCTGATGAAGCATCACTTAGAAGCTTCAGATTCGATGCCATGGGTGTGGTCATGGCCTTGCAGTCCATCATCCCGAACCTCTTCAGGATCTCTATTGCATACTTCTCTTGTCCGAGGGAGATTCCATCTGCAATCTGCCACATTTTCATGCCTAGAAAATAGTGCATCATACCCAAGTCCTTCATTTCGAACTCAGCAGCAAGCTTCCTCTTTGTATCAGCAATCAACCCATCCATACCTGTTACAAACAGATCATCTACATACAACAGGAGTATCACTGGGTTCCCATCTTCAACCTTATACTAAAGGTTGGAATCTGCTTTACTTTTGGTAAAACCCAAACTGGATAGGAAGTTATCAATTCTGTCGTACCATGTCCTGGGTGCCTGTTTCAAACCGTACAGGGCTTTCTTCAATTTACACACATGAGTATCCCTATCATATGTCTCAAAACCAAGTGGCTGCTCCACATACACTTCCTCTTCTACTACACTATTCAAGAAAGCAGTCTTGACATCCATCTAATATATCTTCCATTTCATTACTGCAGCCAGAGCAACTACTGATCTGATGGAAGTGTATCTGGCTATAGGTGCAAAAGTCTCTTCATAATCTATTCCTTCTTTCTGGAAGAAGCCACGAGCCACAAATCTTTCTTTATATTTTTCTATGCTGTCGTCTGCAACATGCTTGATCTTGTAGATCCATTTGGAAGTTACAATAGACTTCCCCTTTGGTCTAGGGACAACATCCCAGACATCATTCTTCATGATCGATTGATACTCTTCGATCATAGCATCCTTCCATTCTTTCCTTTCTGTCGCTTCTTCATAGTTGGAAGGTTCTTTATCGATGAAGTCACATAATAAGGCTACATAACCGGAGCAGGACCTGGTTCTTTTCCTTTCTCTATGATTTTCTTCTGGAGCCCCTTATCTTTCTGCACCTTGGATAGCTTCTCATACCCAGGCAGGTTTCCTCTTGTGAGGATTCTTCTCCTGAGGTGGATCTACAGGTTCTTAAGGTTCTTCTTGAATTTCTTCGTTCATGGTTGTGTCATGAATTCTGGGCACTTTTGTTTCTTCAGGTTCTTCAGCAGGTCTCTTTCTGGATTTGTTGTAAGTTGAGTCTTCGTCAAATGTTACGTCCCTGCTGATGTCGGTCTTCTTAAATCCTGCGAAGTATATTCTATAATCCTTTGAGCTTTCAAAGTATCCCACAAATATACCCTTCCTTCCTGAAGGATCTAACTTTGTCCTCTTTTCTTTCAGAATGTGTATGTACACTGGACAGCCGAATATTCTAAGATGGCTGACTTTTGGTTTCTTTCCGGAAAAGACTTCTTCAGGTGTCTTGTTCTCGAGTACTCTGTGTGGAGTACGGTTCTGTACATACACCGTTGTTCTGGCAGCTTCTGCCCATAGATGCATGGGAAGATCTTGATCATGAAGCATGGCCCTTGCAGCTTCCATGATCGTTCTATTCTTCCTTTCTGCAACCCCATTCTGTTGTGGATCATATGGAGTAGTTAACTCCCTCTTAATCCCTGAATCTTTGCATAATGCTTTGAATTCATTTGATGTGAATTCTCCACCATTATCTGATCGAAAGGTTTTGATCTTCTTCTCTATATGGTTCTCGATCAAGGCTTTGAATTCCTTGAACTCATTGAATACTTCATCTTTGTTCTTCAAAAAGTATATCCATGTCTTCCTAGAAAAATCATCAATAAAAAAAACATAGTATACATACCCGCTTAATGAACTGGATGACATCGGACCGTATACATCGGAGTGGATGATTTCCAAAATTCCTTTATCCTTGCTCTCGCTACTTGGAAATGTCTTCTTTGTGTTCTTTCCTTTCGCACATCCTTTGCAAACACCAACATGTTTTGCCTGAATTTCTGGAAGACCTTCAACAGCTTTGCTTGCAAGTGGTAGTGCTCTATAATGCACATGTGCAAGCCTTCTATGCCAAAGTTCATTTGGTTCTACTGAGTCATGAACCAAAGCTTGTTCTGGTTGGCCCTTCAATTTGTATAGACCTCCCTCTTGTTCCCCAATCACTACTGCATCATCAATAGTCTTTCCTTTTGGCCACATGAGGACTTGGCCATCTATAAATGCAACTCTCATGCCTTTTGCATCCAACGCAGATATGGAGAGGAGGTTCTTCTTAAGTCCTGGTACAAATAGGACATCCTTCATTTTCATAGACTTTCCAAAGTCTAATTTGGAGGAGGATTCTCCACTACCTTTAATTCGATACTGGTAGTCATCCCCAAGTTTCACCTTGTGGGGTGATTCATGTTCTGATGGTTTCACAAATGATTTTTTGAATCCCGTCATGTGTTTGAAAGTCCCACTGTCTATAAGCCAATCATTGCTTCCGTGTGTGATGTTTCCCGTGAGAGCAGAAATCAAAACATATTCTTCATCACTTGAAGAATCATCACTGTCTTGTGTGATTCTCTTCTTGGAAGGCTCATCATCTTCTGCAAAATGAGCATGATGTCTTTTCTTGTTTCCCTTCTTCTTGTGAGAGACATTTTTGTTCTTAGGGCAATCTCTAGCATAGTGTCCTCTCTCATCACATGTAAAGCATCTGAGTTTAGGTAGATTCTTGTTAGATCTTCTAGAATGAAAGTGCTTACCTTGATGATGGTTTGCTTTGCTCCTTGGATTGTACTGTGAGAGCTTGATCTTCATTTCCCATCTTTTCTTCTCGAGCTGCTATTCGAGCTTCTTCTTGTGAGCATTCTTCCCAAAGTCTACTAAACTTAACTAGCTTCTTTCTGGCACAGATCACTTGAATGAAAGAGTCCCATGTCCTAGGGAGACCATTCAAGGTGGTCATCACAATTTCTGCATTCTCTACTTCTTCATCCACCACTTCAAGTTGTTCCTTGATCTGAGAGAACCCTTGTAAAGTAAGACTAGATGGTTTCCACATTCTGGATCTTTACATTCATCAATTGGTTTCTCAGAGTCGTCTTCCGATTTATGTTCTTTCCTTCAAACAGTTTGGTCAAGGCATCAAACATAGCTCTAGGTGTCTTTAGGGAGGACACCTGTCGTATGAGGTGATCCTTGATTGAATCAACAATAATCCTCTTAGCCAAGACCAATTTCTTCTTGTGTAAGGCCTTAGCCTCATCTCCCTCTGGAATTGGAACCTCTTCATTGATGTAGGAGTCCAACTCATTTTCTTCCAAGACCAGGGAGATCCTATACTTCCAGGCTCGGAAGTTATCAGCTCCCTCAAGCTTTTCATCAAGCTTGGTATGATGAGACATCTTAACAGAGAACCTCAAATGGAAATGCAAAATATTTAGACCTTACTAGGTTAAGATGTCGGAACTAGATTTGGAGCTGAATTTCTGCAGAGCTGGTTCAGGAGTAGATTAGGGTTTGACTTTCCTGGAGTTTTACCCAACCAAAAACTTTGATCTTGATCTCTAAACTTCGATTTTGGGGAGGAGATCAATCCAGGCCTAGGCTCACTCAAAACTTCCACTTATGTGGAAAGCCCTAATTTTTGGCAGTAATGTCGGGTCAAAAACTGATAATGCTCAGAATCAGATTCTGCTTCGACAGAAAGATGCCCCCTGGAGAGGAGAGTCAACCCAACCTTCTTTTGCTGAAAATTTGTGGAGAGAGATCCAAAAATTAGGAAGCCCTAGTTTCCGCAGCTGCATAGTGTCTTGTTCTTAGGTTAGCTCTGATACCATGTTAGATTTTTATCATTCAAGCCGGCATTATCTTAGGATCTTTAACTAAGAGAATAACAAGCACAGCAATCAAACACAAGAGACAATAGACACAGATTTTCCTCGAGGAAACCATAAATGAGAAAACCCCGCAACTTCCTCAGAGATAGAATCAGCACCAAAAGCAAAACCCCAAAACAGTAAGATGATCTCCCGACAGCAGTAGTCTCTCTCTCTCTTGTCCCAGCAACTTCTCTCTCAGTTATGCGCTACAACTGAGTGTGAGTGAATGTGTGATAAATAGAGGGGCTCCCTCTCTATTTATACTAATTCCCGACTTGACAATAACTCACTAGGGCCGACTTCTCTAGGAGAGTCTAATAACCCTAGGGCCCCACAACTGCAGGGACTTTAACCCTTCATCAATGAGGGTTACACTCTATGACTTGACATGACTTGTTTACATTATTGAATCTCCCGATAGGAACATCGAGGCATGACATGACTCAATTACATTACAGATACTTCCCGGAATAAACATCGGGGTACAATACATAAGATATACAAGTGAATACATTCTGAAGTTACAAATACATCAATACCATCCACTCATCGGTTGCCACTTCACTCAAGCGTGAGCCTTGAGGGTGGCGTTATCTCCCGCACGTGAGTCCTCTTACCAACATCATGCGCTATCTCATCAAACCATATGATATACCACTTACCCAAAGTTTCAAAGCAACACTCCACATGGATGAGGGGTCCACACTTCACTCAATCGCAACCTTCATGGAGCTGGTGTGAATCCCTGTATAGTTGATGCCATCCTTCAAATAAACCATTCGCTACCCTAAAGATAAACCAAAGTTTAAGTGCCTTCATGTTTTGAAGAGGGTCGCATTACATGGGGGCCCACATGCCATGTTATTTCCATCATTTTTTATTTGATTTTTGACTTTTTTAATTTTTGACTTTGGTGCTAAATTCATGCACCTTAGCATTAAAATGTCGATTTGATGCTCTTATAGAGAAATAATGCTCCACGGGATGTTTTAGCCGCCCAAAACATAGGAAAAGTGGACGTTGAGGTAAAGAGGACGCTCTGAGTGTGAAAACGAGCATCCCCATGCCAAAAACAAACTCTGAACTCGACTTTTATTACACTTTGAAGTTTTTCAATTAAACCATTAAAAAATGGCCTAATTTTGCGGTAAATTTTTATTTTCTCGTATCTGAAAAAAAACCTAGGGGGACCTACTACATGTCCATACGACTCAATTCGAATGCCTAGCATGTTTATAAACACTGACACAAAGGCTCTATTAACCTCCTAAGTCCTAACCACCAAGACGACTACCACAACTTTGGAGGTGTGAGTGAAAAACTAAGAAATTATTAGTCGTTTGTTCAATAACTAATAATTACCGAGGGAAAAAACACTCTGGGCTAGTCGGCTTGATGCCTAGGAAGTTGAGCCTTTTATAAAAATTTACCACGCTAGCACATTTTTTACAACTTCCTCAAGGGGGTATGAACATGTGTTATAAAAAATTAAAAAAACTTCCGAGAAGAAACCTAACTGACTTCTGAACTCTGAAGAATGAACAATAATGTTTGTTCGTCTTTGTCAGATCTCTTGATAAGACCAACTAAGCATGACTTAGTAGGTAACAGGATCCAAAAAGATATACTAAAGGTTCACCAAGAAATTCCAATGCAAGCTAGTGATAGCATCAAATCAATCACCAAGAACATTCTTCAATCATCCACATAAGACGAGATCCCAGAAAAAATTCTCTATTATTCCTTAAGAGCCAATGGTGCCAAATTTCCCAATGGGATACAGTGGGGGGATCACATCTCTTAAATAGAACGAGAGATTGTCCACTTTTCAACTAACTATCATCTGACGGTTGAGATTATAACATCATCAATGACGGAGATTAATTTTACACAGATCAATACATGGATCATAATGACCAAGTCAAATGGGGGCGCACTTTGCCCAATATGCCTCATTAAGGCGAAATACATCATAATGTAAGGACATAACATGATAATACATGAAGGGGGTCACCTTAGGGGCTCAATTCTCCCTAGGCCCCAAATACAACAATATTACATAAGTTATTAAAGTGAAATACATCAAATAATCAAGGTGAGTGGCACCCCATGGGGGCGTCCTCCCTAGGAGAGCCAAATTAAAAATCTGGAACATGAAGCTGACTGAAACTAGTGTAGAAATATATGAAGAGCCATAATAAATCATCTAGAATAATTTCCTTGCCATTTCCTTGATCACACAAGCTAAATCGATTTCCTCAATGATTTTCCTAGTTCATTTTGTAGTGCCATAACCTCTAAAAATAATAAAAATCATCAAAACTTATTTTAGGTTGAGAACTAGGGCAAACTGACTACAAAGAAGTGTTTGGAGACATAGTAAAATTGTACAAGTGAGTACTCATACCCCCTCGTACGTTGTGGCGCCCTAGGAGAACTATACTAATCTGCAATCTATAATAAAAAATGTGATCTGAACATAATAAAGTGATAATAATCACTGATCATGAAAACTTGGGCCAATCTCTAAAAACTGAAAGTGCAGTATTGGTCATGGACATGTCTGGAGCAAATATAAGCACTGTCGTTTTTTAGTCACTACCTTAGGAACTGTGTTTGACTTGGTCAACTGAGTTGACCAAGTCCAAATACCCAATTTGAAGGTGAAGTACTGAACCAAGCTATACCTGCATGCACTCAAGGTAAGAACTGCTCCAAGATGTATATTAAAACCCAACTTAAATCATGCTAATCAAAATCATGGTGAAATAATAATAATAATCAGTAAGATATACATGTGTCTTTGAAAAATCTTTGAATCTTCTGGAAGTACCTTGTATATGCCATACTTGCAAAGTTTAATCAATTTTTCTAATGCTGGGTGAAGATGGAAAACAAGGCTAAGGGAAAAGGGAAATGATTTCTAGTTGACTTTGACCATATGATCTCTACGAATGATGACAAGTACACACAACAACAGTGACATGCATGACAGATAAACAATAGGAAATGGTGGTGTCTCACAAGTGAATGAGTTAATCTGAAAAGAGTCCATTCAACTTTAACAAAATGTCTACAACTCACATCCAAGCTAACGAATCAAGCTCTGTGCGGATCTTTTCTAGAACTCTTGCGTTGAGTACACAAGAAATTGTAGTGAAGAGATCCTAGAGAACACTTATAATTAGTTGTCCTTTACTCCACCTCACATCAAAACCTGCAGACTTCGTGAGGAATTAATCATTACATTTCAATAAGATGGTCAACAATATTTAGATTTTGCATTTATTTATCCGCTACTTTATTTGGGCCTTTCACAATTTCATTTCATAGTCATTTTTTAGTTGTATCTAAAGACAGTTTGCGACTTTATTTGAGGGCTTGCATTTCTCAGTATATAGCATATAATACATAATGCATGTAATGATAATAGACATATTGCTTCAAGTTTTAGTTGGCACTCTTCGAGCTTGCTAGGGGGGGAATATCCACAGTCAGGACCAAACATCGAGGGCAACCGACCCGAGAGGTCAAGGCTTCAAAACCCAACTCACCTAAGCTCAGGAACCAACACCAACAAGTTCTCCTAGCCCAAAAGGATCAAGGCATTGGCAAGTTTTGTTGCACAACTCAGAGTCGAGACACAAAACAACATGGGATCCATCATGCATAGGGGTCAATGTGGGGAAGATGATCTGCAATCTCATAGGTCTCACTCAATCATAAGTCATGGGAAAAATCAATCATGGATGATACACTAAACCAGCACAGCACTAAAGTTTAAAAGTTGTGTAAAGCATAACATAAGCAACGGTCTTCAACATCAGATTCTCTAATCATTTTCAACATAAGTTAATCATCAGTGGAACATATAATATAAGCATAGGTCACCATAATCATCATAGAATAACAAGTCAAAGGTTTTAGTATACATCAAAGAGCAAAATCCTACCAAGGAGCAATATACCTGATCTCACCATATACATGTCTCTAACCGATATGCCCATCTGTGAACTGTGTACCATTTCTGTTGCTCTGCTCGAATGAACTAAGTCACCACTGAAGCCATCTCAAAGGACAAGGAGATCTCAATCCTGACTAGGAAATACTTTGCATCTGCTACTGAATAAAGGCTCTGAATGACTCATGCTGGAAATGATGATCCATGTTGTAACCCCATCTGAATGTTTGGCTCAAAAAATAAAGAGATCAATCTATATGTTGCATGCTGCATCATGGTAGTCAAGCTACAATATATCTGTGATAACAAGTCTCTTATTCAGACTCTGGACATATGCGAACTTTACAAACTCCAAGATAGGTATCCACTTTGATACCATGTTGAGTAAAAGAGGGCCCAATAATTGTGCACTATGCCAGATGATCATTTCAATATTGAAGATAACTTTATGTACATATATTTAGACATAACAGGATAACACCCCAAAAGTATAGGAGTATGTCCTAAGCTCTAATTAACTTAATTAACCATGTTCGTTATTCACTAATCTAAGTTACATCAACTTTATAACTACGCCAAACAATAATACTTTCTTTACATACATTAGTTAACATTGGTCATTGTATTCTAACATATTTTCAGGGTCTTGTCACTTTTCATTGATTGAAAATCCTTTCCAATTATACTTAGCACAAGACTCAACATTCTTATGCCACGTTAGTATGCAGTGCACATTCTTTTTTGAGTCTTCAATGAAGGAAGGTGATCCCTCTGCTGATTTTTCTGAGCAGCATCGAGAGCCATTCTCTTCGGAGAATGGGAACACCTGGTTTGGGACGACAGTGTAGACTCAACCCAGTGTCAAGTGACCATTCTGTTGAATGGTAGATATCTGATCCTTGACCATGCTATAGACCCAGCTCTGCCCTGGGTAGACGCAACCCAGTGTTAAGTGATCATTCTGTTGAATGGTAGACATCTGGTCCGGGACCACGATGTGGAACAGTCTAGTACTAGTAGACTCAGCTTAGTTCTAAGTAGCCATTCTCTGGGAGAATGGAGGCACTGGTCTATTACCAAGTATTTGACCTAGGGTCAAATTATGCAGCCCATGGCTGAGGCACCTGGTCTGTTACCAGGAAGGCACTCTAAGCCCTAGATTGGGTCTAGGCATGTGTAACACTCTGACCCTGTCTAGGTGTCCTACAGAGTGTGAGATAAAAGCATTAGTAACTCTCTTGGTTTATGATGATGTACTTTTGGAATCAAAAAGACCACAGGTAATGACCACAGGGGCACTTGGAAAAAGGCTAAAGTCAAAAGTCAAAAATACATAAGGACTTTTGGACCACAGGTGAAAGTCAAATTACATAAGCACTTTTTGGCTAAAAGTCAAAGTTACTAAAAGGACCTTTTTGGTAGAAAGGTAAAAGTGGAATTAGGAAAAGAATAAAATATTATTATTTTATCTTTCCTAATTTTGGTCCACTTACAGGTGACTAAAGGTGATAAAAGAAGATCAAGTCAATTCATTATTACACATTCACTTGCTCACACAGGTACTGCTGCTACTGAATATTTCTCAGCAAAACCCTCAGCTAGGGTTTCTTTATTTTCTGTCTTAGGGTTTGATAAACCCTCATCTTCAACAAGAACATTCTTCTCAGATCTCGGGCAGCTGCACATTTTCGCACGGGCAGGCTGACAATCCTCTCATCCTTTCTCTCTCCTCCACGGCAGCCCTCTTTTTCTTTCCGAGCAGCTGGTTCTCTTAACAGGTTGCTCGGTTTCTTCTTGGGCAGCCCTGCTAGCTTTACAGCTAGGCCCAAGAGCTTGCACCTGGGCACCCACATTGGGCCCGGCAACTGCCACAGAGCTCCGAGCAGCCAGTAGCAACCACGGGTTGCCTACTACAAGCCTTGGGCTGCTAGATAGAAGACCCGGAGGGCTTACGGGCAGGATTTAAAGCCTCGGCCCAGCCAACGTGGGTCTTCCCACCACTTCAGCAGCAGAAGAAGGGCAATCACAGGCTTCCCAAGCAGTCACAGGCTGCCCAAACAGTCACGGGCTGACTATCTACTATTCGGGCAATCCGGGGCAAAGGCAGAGAGCATTCCGAGCAGGCAGAGGTCAAACGGGCAGACACTGACAGAGATCCGGGCAGCTGATAAAGATCCGGGTAGGTAAAAATAAATTCCGACCAGTTGTCATAAATTTTTGGGCAATCATTTTTTATTTCTGGGCAGGCCCTAATTTGTTTGGGCAAATCTAATAAAAATTCAGGTAGACTGTTTTTTAGTAGTCTTGATCATTCTGGGCAGATCTGGAATTTTGGGTGACTAGGGTTTGAAACCCTTGTTGTGATTTTTTTTGCTGAGAATATTTTTACAGTAAACTGTGGTCAAACCCAGATTGGCGCTTGAGGAACTTTTTGAAGAACTTCCTAAGTCATCTCATTTACGAGATGAGCTACTAATGCTTTTTGGGGGTTTTGTCCTTTGAAGGTTTCCCCAGTGAAAAACTCTTATGTCCATTGTGCAAATGTGATGAATGTTATTTTACTGCACTTGTCATCTGTTTAAGTTAATCTGCAAATTTTTAAGTATTTATGCTAATGCTAAAATTCAACATGGTATCAGAGCCTAGCATGTAAAAACACAGTAAAGGGACATTGTTGTTGTTTTTCCTAGATCTTGAGATAAGATTTGCAGATCTAACATTTGACTAAGTGGCAGAGATGGCCACCAATGGTTTCAAACCGAAAGAGAAGCTCTATGGTTCATCCAATTTCAACTCCTGGAAGGCCAAGTTAACAGCCATTCTAGATGAAACTGACTTGGATGACATTGTTTTTAATGTCATTGAAGAGCCAACAACAAACGCTGGTAGGCTTGCTTACAAGAGGAAGCAAGGTAAAGCTAAAAGAATCATCTATGATTCTGTCAAAGAGTAAGTGATGCCCAACATCACATCTTTGAAGACTGCTAAAGAATGCTTTGATACTTTGGTCAACCTTTATGAAAAGAAGGCTCCCAGTCAGAAGAGAGTCTTGAAGAAGAGGCTATGAATTTTGAAGTTGAACAAAGATGAAAGCGTGGGTTCCTTCTTCACAAAGATTGCTCAGGTAAGAGATCAACTCATTGCTATTGTTATCACTGTTGATGATGATGACCTTGTGCTAACAGTGGTTGATGGTCTCCCAAGATCTTGGGAAACTTTCATGGCATCCGTCCGTGGAGGAGAGAATCAGCCAACCTTTGAAAGTCTTTGGCATGATTGCATAGAAGAAGAAGGAAGGACCTCTAGCAAGGTAGTCAAGGAGGACAACCTTGCACTTGCAGTAAAGACAAAGAAGTTCAACAAGCCTTTCCCTCGGCAAAAGAAGGGAAAGAAACCTTAGGGTAAGTTTTCTAACATGTCAAAAGTGGAATGTTATAGTTGCCACAAGTTTGGACATTTTGCTAGAGACTACAGGAAGAACAAGAAGAAACCCAAGAGAAGGTTTCAAGCATCTACTGCAGAAGCAGAGGACGAAGAATATGAAGAACCAAAGAAGAAGAAGAAAACCAAGGCTAATAAAACTAATGAACCTAAAAGAAAGTACTACTTGATTTCTACTCTAACTGGTTCTTTCTCAGATTGTTCCACTTCTTGGTTGGTGGACAGTGGTGCCTCCAGGCACATGACAGGTAACCGTGGATCTCTCAAAAGTTACAAAAAGAAGAAGTTCACCACTCAGGTAGAACTTGGAGATGACTCCACTTACAAGATTGAAGGAGTTGGCTCAACTTCACTTCAACTTGATTCAGGTACGATTCTTCATATTGATGATATTCTTTGTGTTCCTGGTTTAAAGAAGAATCTTTTATCTGTTGCTCGTTTAGAAGACAAGGGTTACAAAGTCTTCTTCATGGACAAGAAGGTCTTTTTATGGGGAAAAGAAGGATCTAAACTCGGCAGTACAGATTGGGATTCGAGAGGGAGGCCTCTACAAGGCTTCCAAAGATCCCACTCATGCTTTGGTACATCACACAGTTGATCCTTGTGAACTTTGGCATAGAAGGTTTGGACACCTTCACTACACAGCTCTCCCAGGATTGTAGAAGATGGTTACATGTATGCCAGAATTTTCTCCAAAACATGAAGGAATCTGCAAAGGATGTGCTCTACGTAAGAACACTAAGAAATCCTTTCCCAGAAGCAAGAGTAGGTCTAAAGGCACTTTGGATTTGATTCATTCTAACATTTGTGGGCCTATGTCTTCACCCTCCTTGAGTGGGTGTTTATATTATGTCTTGTTTATTGATGACTACTCTTGGAAGTCTTGGATTTACTTCCTCAAGGCCAAGAGTGAAACCTTTGACAGGTTCAAAGAGTTCAAGACACTGATTGAAAATCAAACTGGCAGACACATACGTATCTTGAGATCAAATAACGGAGGTGAGTATGAATCTAATGAGTTTGATGATTTTTGTCGAGAAGCAGGAATCAAGAAAGAGTTGACAGTTCCTTACAACCCTCAGCAAAATGGGGTGGCAAAAAGGAAGAATAGAACGATCTGTAAGGTTGTTAAAGCCATGATCACTGATCTAGACCTTCCTTTGTCTTTGTGGGCTGAAGCTACAAGAACTGATGTGTACATCCAGAACAGAAGCCCACATGCTATCTTGGGGTAGAAGACTCCAGAAAAAGTCTTCACTAAGAAGAAACCTGCAGTTAATCACATGAGGATATTTGGTACTCATGTGTATGTTCAAGTGCCAAAAGAGAAGAGGACCAAACTAGAGCCCTCCGGTAAGAAAGGCATATTTGTTGGGTACAGTGATTGCTCAAAGGCTTATCGAATATATATACCTGGACAAAGGAACATTGAAGTCAGTAGAGATGTGATTTTCCATGAGGAAGCTGTGTTTCGTAAAACAATAGATCTTTCACCAGCAGATGTAGTTGCTCCACTTGAGTTTCCAGATTCAAAAATTCAGAGGGAGGAAGAGGAATTTGATGATCAAATTCCAGATGCTCCTGAGAACACTGAAAGTCGACTAGAAGAACTACTTGAAGTTCCTCCTTCCAAAAGGAGACCTACTTGGTACCGAGAGACGGTGCAAGAAGGCGAGAAGCATAAAGCTCCTCCCGAGACTTTCTAAGAAAGTATAAGACCACGGAAGTACTCTTGTCTTATGAGTCAGCTTATCAATTAGAACCTTCATCATACGAAGAAGCAGCAAGTAAACAGGTATGGGTTGATGACATGATTGAAGAGTACAAGTCAATCATGAAGAATGATGTTTGGGAAATTGTTCCTAGACCAACAGGGAAGTCAGTTGTGACTTCCAAATGGCTTTATAAGATCAAGCATGCTACAAATGGCAGTGTGGAGAAATATAAAGCCAGATTCATAGCTCGTGGCTCACTCAGAAAGAAGGCATCGACTATGACTAGACATTTGCTCCTGTTGCCAGGTATACTACCATCAAAACCATCATTTCACTTGCTGCAGTATTCGGATGGATGTAAAGACAACCTTTCTCAATGGTAAGATTGAGGAGGAAGTTTATATTGAATAACCTGAAGGCTTTGTGACTCATGGGAAGAAGACCCATGTATGTAAACTGAAGAAAGCCTTGTATGGACTGAAACAGGCTCCGAGAGTCTGGTATGCCAGGATGGATGGATTGATGCATTCCTTCCTTGGCTTAGAAGTCTAGCAAAAGCCAGGTGAGATCTTCCTGACACAAGGAAAGTATGCAGTCGATATCTTGCAGAGATTTGGGATGCAAGACTGCAAGTCCATGAGCATACAATTGACTACCAACTTGACAAAGTTGCGAGACTCAACCTCTAGTTCGCAGAATGTGGACTCTACTTTATACAGACAACTCATTGGTTCCCTGATGTATCTCGTGCATACGAGACCAGACATCTGTTACATAGTGAATGCACTGAGTCAATTCATGTCCGATCCAAAGCACATACACTTGGTAGCTGCCAAACATGTACTCAAATATGTGTGAGGTACTATCACTTATGGACTCAAGTATACTTCCAGCAGTGGAGTATTGTTATCTGGATACTCAGATTCAGATTGGGTTGGCAGTGCAATTGACCGGAAAAGTACCTCAGGTTATTGCTTCAGTATGGGATCAACAATGATCTCTTGGTCCAGCAGGAAGCAAGGTTCCATAGCTCAGAGTATAGCTGAGGCAAAGTATATTGCTGCAAGTGATGCCTGCAAGGAAGCAATTTGGCTCAAAAAATTGTTATCTGATCTGTTCGAGGGAAACCTTAACTCAACGATCATCCATTGTGATAACCAAAGTTGCACAAAGCTTTCGGAAACCCCAGTGTTTCATGATAGATCGAAACACATTGAAATGAGGTAGCATTTCATCAAAGACCTAGTGCAGAGAGGTGCTCTAAAGTTGCAGTGTATTCACACAGATGAACGAATTGCAGATATCTTGACCAAGCCTCTGGCAACATCAAAGTTCGTGTACTTTCGTGACAAGCTTGGTATGGCAGAGAACGCCCCTCTCGCTAAGAGGGGGTGTTGATTTTTCTGAGCAGCATCGAGAGCCATTCTCTTCGGAGAATGGGGACACCTAGTCCAAAACCACGGTGTAGACTCAACTCAGTGTTGAGTGACCATTCTGTTGAATGGTAGATATTTGGTCCTTGACCATGATATAGACCCAGCTCTGCCCTGGGTAGACTCAACCCAGTGTTGAGTGACAATTCTGTTGAATGGTAGACATCTGGTCCGGGACCACGATGTGGACCAGTCTAGTACTGGTAGACTCAGCTTAGTTCTAAGTAGTCATTCTCTGGGAGAATGGAGGCGCTTGGTCTGTTACCAAGTATTTGACCTAGGGTCAAATTATGTAGCCCATGGCTGAGGCACCTGGCTTGTTACCAAGAAGGCACTGTAAGCCCTAGACTGGGTCTAGGCATGTGTGACACTCTAACCCTTTATCTATGGGCTTTGTGTACTTCTCCAAGGATTAGCTACCCTTGGTTAAGATACCCTAGTACCTGATCTAGGTGTCACACAGAGTGTGAGATAAAAGCATTAGTAACTCTCTTGGTTTATGATGATTTACTTTTGGAATCAAAAAGACCACAGGTAATGACCACAGGGGCACTTGGAAAAAGGCCAAAGTCAAAAGTCAAAAATACATAAGGACTTTTGGACCACAAGAAAAAGACCACAAATGAAAGTCAAATTACATAAAGACTTTTTGGGTAAAATTCAAAGTTACTAAAAGGACCTTTTTGGTAAAAAGGTAAAAGTGGAATTAGGAAAAGAATAAAATATTATTATTTTATTTTTCCTAATTTTGGTCCACTTATAGGTGACTAAAGGCTATAAAAGAAGATCAAGTCAATTCATTATTACACATTCACTTGCTCACACAGGTACTGCTGCTTCTGAAGATTTCTCAGCAAAACCCTCATCTAGGGTTTCTTTATTTTTCTGTCTTAGGGTTTGATAAGCCCCCATCTTCAGCAGGCACATTCTTCTCAGATCTCGGGCAGCTGCATATTTTCTCACAGGCAGGTTGACAGTCCTCTCAGCCTTTCTCTCTCCCCCACGGCAGCCATCTTTTTCTTTCCAGGCAGCTGGTTCTCTTCACAGGCTGCTAGGTTTCTTTTTGGGCAGCCCTGCTAGCTTTACAGCTAGGCCCGAGAGCACACCTAGGCACCCACATTCGGCCCGGCAGCTGCCACAGAGCTCCGGGCAGCTAGCAGCAGCCACGGGCTGCTCCCAGCAGACCTGGGCTACCTGCTACAGGGCTCGAGCTGCTAGATAGCAGACCCAGAGGGCTTACGGGCAGGCTTTAAAGCCTTGGCCTGGACAACGTGGGTCTGCCCACCACCTCAGCAGCAGCAGAAGGGCAGTCACAGGCTGCCCAAACAGTCACGGGCTGACTGTCTACCATTCGGGCAGTCACAGGCAGAGGCAGAAAGCATTCCAGGCAGGGCAGAGGTCAAACGGGCAGACACTGACAGAGATCCAGGCAGGTAAAAATAAATTCCAGGCAGCTGTCATAAATTTCTGGGCAGTCATTTTTTATTTCAGGGCAGGCCCTAATTTTTCTGGGCAGATCTGATAAAAATTCAGGCAGACTGTTTTTGAGCAGTCTTGACTCTTGATCATTCTGGGCAGATCTGGAATTTTGGGTGACTAGGGTTTGAAACCCTTGTTCTGATTTTATTTGCTGAGAATATTTTTACTGTAAACTGTGGTNGAACTTTTTGAAGAATTTCCTAAGTCATCTCATTTACGAGATGAGCTACTAATGCTTTTTGGGGTTTTTGTCCTTTGAAGGTTTCCCCAGTGAAAAACTTGTGTCCATTGTGCTAATGTGATGAATGTTATTTTACTGCACTTGTCATCTGTTTAAGTTAATCCGCAAATTTTTAAGTATTTATGCTAATGCTAAAATTCAACACCCTTATACCAAGTTGAGAAGTAACAAAAACAAATTCCCAATATAAGTACAAATAAATTATGAAATCATAGTATAACATGACCTTCCTACAATCAGTCCATATTAAGTTCAAAAATTTTGATTAACTGGGGGTCAATGTAACAAAGCATTGCCTGTTTGCCCGTCTTTCGTACTAGTTAGTGTTGAGTACTGCTCAAAATCACGACCTGGGCGATGTATGTCAAAGACTCTGAGAGCTTTGTTATATCCACAAAATAATCTGCAATTGTGAAAACAAACCATGAATGAAACTTTACTTTGTAATTTTCTTAATTCAGTAAAAACTCTGTGAATCACATTGGCCATCAAAAATACAACATGCAACTTCAACTAGTTAAAAATATTAGAACATAAAATATGCATATTAACAATCAAAAAGATTATTTAATTAGTCCATTCTGTCTAGCCAGTATAATGAAATAGGTGCTTCCTCTGTAGATTAGTGCAATGTCCTTAGGATACCATAAGTGTGGAAAGAAACTAACATATTCATTTCCAGAAATGGCTAAAAGAGGCCAAGCATAACTAAGCATAAACTTCGTCAGGGATCTCCAATCGAAGTTTAAAAGCAGCAAAGAAAGTTTAGAATAATGCATAATGCAATTGTATAGCAAAACGATTGCTAAACAAAATCACATGTCATTGCTCTATGGTTGACCATGGCAGCTGCACATCCCCATAAACCAGTCCTACAACAGATGTACTCCGATGAAGATGTTATTATAGAAACCTACGTGGAAATGTAATACAGTCCCAGAAAGAGAATAGTGAAGATGTCTCTCTTCCCAATAGGAATGAAATATTTTCTGAAGAAATGAGAAAGAAATTAACAAGACCTTAACCATGAAGTCCAGGGTTTGTGCATGTAAGAGTATCATGAGAAAATCCACTAAGGAATTTGACCTACCCATTAGTAGTGATCGGCAATGGGTAGAGTCTAGTAGATTTCAGATATCATCAAGACCAAAATGACACTCCAATCAATCCATGAATGTTAGTAAATAAAATAAGAGAATAATGCCGTGGAACCTAGGGCCTATATATCTTCCAAGTTTCCCTATTCACATTGAAAGCGTTAAGACCTTAACAAATAGGGTGTCAAGCAGCGACTCTTCACATGCATAAGTTGAGATGTGTTTTTTTCGTGAAAGAGATGGTGGTATCATGTTTCAACATCTGCTCTTGTTAAAAATAAGCAATCAAAAATAAAATGCTAGTGAAACCCTCAAGACCAAAGTCTGAAAAATTATTCATTTTAGGGCAAAGCGTAAAGGGCAATTCTTGGGATTCCTTTTGTTGTTAAAGCCCCAATAAAATGACCATGTCCATTGAAAAGGACCATAAATCAACAAAAAAACACATTAGGGAGCCATTGTAATGGTCCAAGCGATTTAAGAATATTGGCAAGCATCATTATAAGACCCAAACACCAAAGTCACATAAAATAGCCAATAAGCATCCAAAGGTCAGCTCCAATAAACATTGATAGTTTGATTCCAATAAGCATTAAGAGGTCAGCTTCAATAAAGCATTGAAGGGAATGTCTGGGACCTGGGTGAATGGCCCACGTAAGTGGAATGTATAAAGCTGAAAGACAGTGCATTTGAACAACAAAGTCTTCTCAACTTTTCTCCAAATCAGAAATTCCAAGCAAAAGAGGAACAGTACAAGGCCTACCCTTTTCAATGGACAAAATTTGGCATAGAAGGTATCACACTTAAGAAGAATGAAACTTATTTTTAACTTCCCTATAGCTTGGTAGCTTGGATTTCAATTTTACTAGTTTTGCAAATTAAAACAAGTGACTATAGGTAATTCATCATTATTTTTGTTTAAAATCCATATACATCACACAAAAAATCAATTTGCACGTACATCAAGAGCAACATATTGACACATAATAGAGCTGCCATGCTAGAGCCACTGAGCTACATAAGGAAGTAGTGCTAGCACATCCTTGATGCACCACATGAAAGAGAATCTATATCTTTCCGGAAAAATATATATTCTAGCAGAGATTTGAGTAAACAAAATTTGCTCTGGAGATGGAAAGATTTATGAGGTTGAAAGGTGTACTTGAATCGTCAAATGTTACATGACAATGATGTGCCCATAAAGAAATGCCAATTAATTTGATAACATCAAACATACTCCTCCAAGCTTGTCTTCTCGCCAACATTTCAACAAACATAGCCCCTTTCTAGTGGCATGGAGCAACAAATATTAGTTTGTATCTGCAATAACCCAATCCCAAAACATTTGAGCAACTTTGCATTTCCAAATTTATTAACTCTTTTGGCTTCTGACAAACTACACAACAGCCATCTATGAGTATGAACCCAATATGATGGAGTTGATTTTTTAATACTAAACTATTCATAAGATCCAACTATCCAAGAAACTTGGTCTTAAAGAAAGAATGTCATTGGAAAAGACTCAGCACCTCCTAATCCACCATAGCTCAAGATCATGGTGACATGGATATTCCATCGCTTATTGATTTGATCTACTATTATAGTGTTGGACGTCCTTATAGAGATCCTTTATTCGGTATCCCATAAATGACTTCTCATAGGACTACTTCAAATCCTTCCAAATAGGTCCACTATAGTGTATAGAATTTTCACTTTCCACTTATTGTGCACAAACTGCCCTTGGACAATACAAATGACTTCTGCATACCTCTATGGTGCAATCGCAGGTGTTGAAGTTCTTGTTCTAGGAAATCCCGAGTGATAAAGAAATAGGACGATCGATCATTTCACCCAATTTCTTAGATGACTCACAATAGTAACAGAAGCACCTTCTACTAGTGATTTTAGGGAAACAACACCCTTCAAGGTACAAGTTAATTTTGTTATCCCTCTAATTAAAAGAAATATAGACACAAAACTTTGGAAAGATGGTTAGATTAATTGAAGTGTCATTTCTCTATTCATAAATTTTCAAATGGTGAATGATTACCTCTGCACCCCTGAAGTACCTTCCCCGTGTCAAACATTGTGGGATACCCATTGCGCACAAACGCTTGGAGATAACTCTAAACATATGAGACAAAACCCACTTGGGGGAATTTTGTCAATGCCCCCAAAACGCACTACCATATTAGACCCATATACGAGATGGACAACCTTGCACCAACGTAAGGAGCAAACTATGTCGGAGTACACCAATATCGTACATAGCATGCATGCAAAACTAGGTATCAATAATTCTATGCAACACATGGTTCTCAAATACCATAGTGGCATACCCAAATACATCAAAACAACATCATAGTTTCTAGACATCTCTTTGCTAGGAATCATTGACCATTATACTATCAGAGGAAAAGTTTCCACAAAAGGTTAAGAAATAGGTTGGGGCCAAAATCGACCACGACAAAAAGGGTGGAGGTGGCCCTAAATGTCAAAACAAAGGATAGAGCAAGGACAACCAACCTCAAGATAATTAATCAAAGCCGCATGCAAAGAAGAAGACTGAGAAGTTGAAGCAAGACACAAGCAAATTGTAAGATATCCATAAAATCCCATGAGGCAACAATGACAAAAGGCACACTAGATAGACATTGTTGGCTAAAGCTAAAATCCTTGAACTCTAATTTAGCCCCAATACCTCTAGAGCTTATGGATATGAGCAAATGGATCATCGACATGGAACTCGATGTTAATATCACCGCTGCAAAGGCCCAGTTAATGGGAGCTCAACAAAGGTGAGCGCCTCTTCCACTCACAGATGTGGGTGAATGGGGCATCGCTATGTTTTATTGTTGCGAGCAGCAACCAAAAGAACTTGATCTTAGAAAAGTCCATCAAGAAGATGAAGTTGTCAACAATGTCGCATCCCTAGCCCTACACCATCAATTAGATCAACCACACATCATCTATTGGCTTAGCCACAAAGATGCCTCCATATCAATCAACAATGTCGCTTGCAATATGTCAACAAAACATTCAAAGATGAGATATTGTGCGATGAGATATTCAAAGATGAGATATTGTGCGATGAGATATTCAAAGATGAGATATTGATATTTATTTTGGATAGACATATATGTGGAAGCATCATGGTGTTTGCTAGTCTAGGACTCGTAGCGTCATTGTTACATTGAGAGATTATCTCTATAGGATACCAAAGGTAGCATCGGCTACCACAATCAATCTGATCACTAATAGCAACACCAAAAGATAATCTCTTAAACTAGGAGATTTGTCCTCTTTATGCTCCCCTTAAAGGGAGAAGAGAAAAGCATTGTGACTGCCAAGGCCTTTGCAAGGGGTCACTATATGCAACAAAGACAAGTAGATCAATTGGTGGGAGAACATAAAGGCATCTTCACCTCACCTACAAGAGTACATATTCATTGTCAAGTAAAGCATGCAATTATATTGACATAGGGTTCCCTTTTACCCAATGGCCTTGTATGTAGACACTCTCTCCCGAAGAAGGAGGTGATCAAATACCAGATTCAAGACCTAATACAAAAGGGCCTCATTCAACCAAGCTCCTCACCCTAAGGGGGCCCAATTGTATTGGTTCAAAAGAAGGATGATACATGGCAGCTATGTATTAATTATAAAGCCTTGAACAAATCATAATCAAGAACTAATGCCCCATCTTCAGGATTGATGATTTACTTAATCAATTGAAAGGTGGCAAGCTTTTCAGCAAGAATGATTTTAAGTCAACATATCCCTAGGCAACAAACAAGCCAAATGGTATATGGAAGACAACCTTCAATTCCAAGGAAGGTCTCTTCGAGTGGGATGATAATGACCATAGGCTTCACTAATGCACCAACGGTGTTCATGAGAATGATGGATATTTCCATTCACCAATTCTTTTGTGGTTGAATACTTAGACGACATCCTCATCTTCAACAAACTAGGAAGTGTTAGATTTTCATAAGATTATAGCAGTATATCTTAATTGCATTTATCAATAGGATCACTAAAAGAAAGACAAAGCACAAAACAATAACACAAGGATTTTTATCCTAGGAAACCCAAATGGGAGAAAACCCAGCAACCTTCGTATAGATATAATAATTTTGAGATCAGTGTACAAATAAGAGAGAGAAAAGATGGAAGTATTTTCCAGAGATAGAAACCCCAAAACAGTCTTCTCCTACTGCAGGTGCGCACTTCTCTCTCCCAGTGATGCGAATTTTCACTTGTGTGACTGTGTTATAATGACGAGCACCTCCTATTTATACTGATTTTCCACTAAGAAAAATAACTGGGGCCGACTTCTCTTGGGGGAGCAATAAAATATTTTTATAATTTTATTTTTATTTCTTTTATTGCTTGCTTTTCACCCCAAGGTTTACATTGTTCTTTCTAGGGTTTGTATGATGGATTACAACAAGCTCAAACTCCTGTAGGAGGTACAAGTAAAGAATGTCTTTTGAAGTTGCACAAAATCCAACACTCCCTCTCAACAAGGAAGGTATTCTTCGGTCTTCGTCAGCATCACAATCATCTGGGTTTCATCTGTACATCTATATTGTCTCCATTATCTCTATATATACTAAAGGTTGTTTGCACGATCTCTATCCTTCTCGAGAGGTGTCTTCATGAATCAGTCCTATCAGGGTGTCTAAGAGAAAATATTCTGCTACCCATCTGTCTCTACTACCGATGGGAAACTTCCATACCTGGCTTGAGGATCCTGGACAAGCAAATGTGTATGACCATCTACTACATGTTAGTCTCATTTGTCGATGGGGTACTCCCATACCTGGCTGAGAACCGAAACGAGTAAATGAGCACGACCATCTACTGCTTGTTCGTCTCATTTGCTTATGGGATACTCCCATACCTTGTTGAGAACCTGAACAAGTAAATGTGCACGACCATCTACTGCCTGTTCGTCTCATCTGCCGATGGGATACTCCCATACCTGGCTGAGAACCTGAACAAGTAAATATGCACGAGCATCTACTGCCTGTTCATCTCATCTGTCGATGGGATACTCCCATACCTCACTAAGAACCTAAACAAGTAGAGGTACCTGTGCAATCACACGACCATCTGCTACCTGTCCGACTCATTTGCCGATGAGATTTCTCCCATACCTAGCTGAGCACTTGGATGAGCAGAGGCACTTGTGTGAACCCAATCATCTACTACCTGTCTGTCTCATCTGCCGATGGGATTTCTCCCATACTTGGTTGAGAACCTGGACGAGCAAAAGTATCTGGGGAAAAGCATGGTAAATGTCTCTCAGTCGTCTCTCCCATAGTGGAAAAAATCGGCATCGGCAAAAAATCGGCAAGGGTCCAGAAAACATCTTCTTGGCAACATCGGCAAAAATCGGCAAACCGCGGCAAGCATTAAAAAATGCAAATTTTGTACTTCAACAGGGTCAAAATTTCCTTCCCGATTTTTTCCCCTATTTGCCGATTTTTCTCGATCTTTCTCGATTTTTTCCCGATTTTTGCCGATTTTTTCCCGATTTTTGCTGATTTTTCGCGATGTTTGCCGATTTTTCGCGATGTCCGATTTTTTGAAAAAATCGCGATTTTTCAGGACATCGCCGAAAAATCGACGATTTTTTCTACTATGTACTCTCTCCCTCTCAAGGAGGGATGTGTTCTCTTCTACACCAAGTCTTCCACGAAAGTATTCAAACTTCCCCCTTGGAAGAGGCTTGGTGAGAACATCTGTAGTCTGGTCATCTGTCAGAATATATTGTAGCTCGACCGCACCTTTCTGCACCATATCACGTATGAAGTGATACCGATTTTCTATGTGCTTCGACTTGTCGTGAAAAACAAGGTTCACTGACATCTACACACAACTCTGGTTATCACAGTGAATCACGGTTGGCTCTGGAATTTGGCCAAACAATCCTCAAGAAGTTTACGAAGCCAAACTGCTTCTCGAGTTGCTGAACTAGCAGCCATATACTCGGCCTCTGCAGTATTGAGAGCTACTAAGTTCTGCTTCCTACTGCACCATGAAATTACTGTAGAACCCAGACTGAAACAACGTCCTGAAGTACTCTTCCTATCTATAGTGCATCCGGCCCAATCTGAGTCTGTAAACCCTTGCAATTTCAAGTCACATTCTGAATCGTATCGTAGACCATATCCCACAATGCCACGTAAGTATCTGAGCACATGTTTTGCAGCAATACAATGAATTTTCCTTGGTTCGCACATGAACTGACTGAGGACATTCACAGCAAAACAAATATCTGGTATGGTGTTCGTCAGATACATCAAGGACCCAATCAGCTGGCGATACATAGTGGGATCGATCAAATTTGAATCTGAAGCAGAATCTCTCAGCTTCTTCAAATTTGCATCCATCGGAGTAATTATGTGCTTGCAGTCCAACAATCCGAATCTCTTCAAGATATCTATGGTGTATTTTCCTTGACCTAGGAAAATTGCCTTCTGCCTCTACCATACTTCTAATCCCAAGAAGTAATGCATCAATTTAAGATCCTTCATTTCGAACTCAGAGGCAAGTTTCTTCTTACACCATACAATAAGTTTCTCATTTCCAGTGAGAAATAGGTCATCAACATATAGTACCAAAATCAGTGGCTCATCATTCACAATCTTGTAGTTAAGGTTGGGGTCTGTATCACTCTTGGTGAATCCCGAACTCAACAGGAATCTGTCTATTCGTCCATACCAAGCACGGGGTGCTTACTTTAGTCCAGATAAAGCCTTTTTCAGCTTGCATACGTGAGACTTCTTTCCATGGACAACAAACCCTTCTGGTTGTTCAATATATACTTCGTCCTCAATAATACCATTGAGAAAGGTTGTCTTGACATCCATCTAATGCAACTTCCATCCCATAGTTGAAGCAATAGCAATGGTTGATCTAATGGAAGTGTATCGAGCCACGGGAGCAAATGTCTCATCATAATCGACTCCCTCTTTCTAAGAGAATCCTATGGCAACAAACCTAGCCTTATATTTTTCAATACTACCATAGGCTCCATGTTTGATTTTGTATAACCACCTGAAAGTCACAATTGACTTCCCCTCAGGTCTAGGCACAATCTCCCACACATCATTCTTCATGATGGATTGATATTCTTCCACCATGGCATCCTTCCAAACTTGGTGTCTGGATGCTTCTTCATATGTGGTGGGTTCTGAGTCAATGATGTGACTCATCAATGCCACATAACTGGAGAACCTCTGAGGTCTTTTGCTTTCTCAAATAGTGCCATATGGAGCTTCATGCCCCTCTGCATCCTGTAAGGTTTGTTGTGCCCATCTAGGTCTTTTCCGGCTTATTGCAATATCTCTGGGATCCTCTGATGTCTCGACTAGATCAATGGTATCAATGGGTTCATTTTTCTCTGTTACCTCCCTTTCAGCTTGAAGGGGTGATGATCTCATCTCCTCTGATCCTAGCATCTCTTCATCATCAATCTCCATGTCTGATCCTCTGCCTTTCCTGACAGCCATTTCTTCTTCAGAGGTCACATCTATGCTAACTTCAATCTGTCTGAATCCTGGGATATATATTTTGTAGGCCTTTGAAGATTCATTGTATCCCACAAATGTTCCCTTCTTGCCTGAAGGTTCTAACTTCGTCCTTTTCTCCTTGTGCACATGAATATAGACTGGACAGCCAAAGATTCGGAGGTGACCCACTCCTGATTTTACTCCTGTGAAAACTTCTCTCGACGTCATGTTATTTACTATCTTATGTGGGCATCTATTCTGTACATATAAAGTTGTTCTAGATGCTTCTGCGGCCTGCCCATAAGAACATAGGTAGACTCTAGTAATGTATCATGGCTTTGGCTATCTCCACAATTGCTATGTTCTTTCTTTCAACAACCCCGTTTTGTTGGGGGTTGTAGGGAACTATGAGCTCCCTCTTAATTCTTGCTTCTTTGCATAAATCATTGAATTCTGTAGAGGTGTATTCTCCACCATTATCTGATCTTAGGATCTTGATCCTCTTCCCAAACAATTTGACTTGTGCTTTGAATTCTTTGAACTTGTTGAGTACTTCTTCGGATTCCTTGGTCTTGAGAAAGTATATCCAAGTCTTTCGTGAGTAGTCATCAATGAATGTTACATAGTAATGATATCCTCCCAATGAAGCAACTGTCATTGGGCCGCACAAGTAAGAGTGCACTAGATTCAAGATTTCTTTGTATCTGCTCTCACTATCTGAGAAGGATTTCTTGGCATTCTTGCCAAGTGCACATCCTCTACATGTTCCATCATGGTCTACTTCTAGCACTGGTATACCTATAACTATGTTCTTTACTGCTGGGAGAGCTCTGTAATTTAGATGAGCTAGTCTTTTGTGCCACAGCTCACCCATACTTGTAGAGTCATGGACTAGGGCTAGGACTGGTAGAGTGTTCAGTCGGTACAAGCTCTCCTCTCTCATACCAGTTACGTTGGTTGTATCGATGCTTGAGTTCTTCTGCCAAGCAAGTACTTTTCCGTTTGAAAATGCTACTTTATATCCTTTGTCTTCTAAGGCTGAGATGGAAACAATATTTCTTTTCATACCAGGTACGTAGAGCACATCACTTAAGTGTAGAGTATCATTAGACTCTAGTTGAAGGGAGGTGGCCCCAGATCCCTTCACAGTGTAGTTAGCATCATCTCCAAGTACAACACGGAGATGAGTGTCTTTCTCAACTACTTCTGAGAGATTTTCTTTATATCCCATCATGTGTCTAGATGCACCACTATCTATGAGCCAAGTATCACTACTAGTGGGAACAGTACTTGATAGAGCTGATATGAAGAAGAATTATGTGTGATCTTCATTCTTTTGTTTCTTGTGATGATGATCTTCTTCTACATCAGCAGTTGAAACTTCATGCTTCCTTTTGTGTGAACTTCGACAACTACTGGCATAATGGATGTATTTCTTGCACCTGTAGCATTGGATCTGAGATAGATCTTTCTTTTGTTTCTTCTGATCTGGGGGAGGACTTGATCTCTCATCTTGATGCTTGTGATTATACGACTTCCATCCCCTTCCCTTGCCTTTCTTGGCATGAGATACGAACGCTTGATTTTCCTCAGGTTGAGTGCCATGAAGTCTTTGGCATGCTGCTATTCTCGTCTCTTCCTGAGTGCATTCTACCCATAGCTTATCAAATTTGGGCAACTTGGTTCAACCACTTATAGTTTGGATGAAAGACTCCCAAGATGGTGGAAGACCATTTAAGGTGGTCATAACGAGATCCTTTTCTTCAAGATTGTCTCCACTGGACTTTAGCTTGTCCCGGAGCTCAATGATCCTCATGAAATATGAGGCAATTTTCTCGGACTTCGTCATCTTCATATTCGACAGTTTATTCCTCAATGTGAAAGTCACATTGATGCTACTGTATTCAAATGTCTTCTTCAAGGTTTTGAACATCTTCCTTGTCATCGTCTTTTCTGAGATTTGAGGAACCAAGTGGTCTCTTACTGAGTCCACCAAAATCCTTCTTACTTTGGCATTATCCTTCCTCCAACGAGGTTTGTCTTCTTCGGCTACTGGTTCTGGGACCTTTGCATTTACAAACTGTAATAGGTCATTTTATTCTAGTAGAAGAAGAACCCTAGACTTCCAGGGGATGAAGTTGGAAGCCCCTTCCAAACGATCTTCAACCTTCATGCTGATCATCTTGTCTGCAGATCTGGATCTGAAACTCTAGCAGAGGCTAGGTCAAAAATTAAAGTGAGAGTTTTGGAAAACTGACTCCACAGATAAATGCACCCTAGAGAGGCGAGTTGAGAAGAGGTAGAGTCGAGCCAAAACTGTGGAAAAAGTAGGTCAAAAACTGAAACCCTAATTTCTGTTGCAGCTGTAGAATTAGGTCAAAATTTAAAAATTCTCAAAATTGAATTCTGCCTTCACCAAAAGATGCGCCCTCCTTCGAGTGAAATTCCCAAGGCTCGTTTCCTGCCAAAAGGTTGAGTGAAGGCTTTGAAAGATGAAACCCTAGTTCCAACAGGTTTCCAAAAGAGTGTCGACAATGGCTTCTTCTAGCACTGCTCTGATACCATGTTAGAATTTCATCATATTATAGCAGTATATCTCAACTGCATTTATCAATAGGATCACTAGAAGAAAGACAAAGCACAAAACAATACCACAAGGATTTCTATCCTGGGACGCCCAAATGGGAGAAAACCCAGCAACCTTCGTATAGAGATAATAATTTTGAGATCAGTATACAAATAAGAGAGAGAAAAGATGGAAGTATTTTCCAGAGATAGAAATCCCAAAACAGTGTTCTCCTACTGCAAGTGTGCACTTCTCTCTCCCAGTGATGCGAATTTTCACTCGAGTGACTATGTTATAATGAGGAGGGGCGCCTCCTATTTATACTGATTTTCCACTAAAAAAATAACTAGGGCCGACTTCTCTTCAAGGAGCAATAAAATATTTTTATGATTTTATTTTTATTTCTTTTATTGCTTGCTTTTCACCCCAAGGTTTACATTGTTCTTTTTAGGTTTTGTATGATGGATTACAACAAGTTCAAACTCCCGTAGGAGGTACAAGTAAAGAATGTCTTCTGAAGTTGCACAAACTCCAACAAGAAGAGCATCTAAAACAAATCTAGCAAGTATTGAGCACCCTACAACAATACAACTTATATGTCAACCTAGAGAAGTGCTCATTCTACATGCAAAGGATTTAGTATCTAGGGAGCATCATGGATGAACATGGAGATCAATGATAATCCAAACAAGATACGAATCATATGTGATTGTTCCACCCCAAAGACACGTGGAGATCACATATTCTTGGGGCTCACCAACCTTTACCATGGGCTCATGTTGGTGTTCCCTCATATTGCTTGGCCCCTATGCTAAGGATTTTATACGACTTTACAAAATCCATATGCTTACGCTTAACATAGGGTACAAAATAGACCTTTGCAACCAATATCAAGGGAAAAGGCAAGTGGGCAAAGAAAGAATAAAGGGCAAGGAAACCGTGAGAATGCAACCAAGAGTCTAAAGAACATCACGTCATTATTGTGGCAAGATGGGCAATATGAAGAAGCAATGTAGAAAGAGGTTGGCTAATAAGAAAACCAAGGGGGGGCTCAGCAGAAGGATCATATCACAGACCATATAGACGAGTCAGATTTCTATGCATTCATGGCCAAGAGAGAAGTAGATCAACCTCAATAATATGCTTGGTACATAGATTTAGGTGCATCATGACACTTCACCAATAGGAAAGACGATTTCACAAAGTACATTGCTTGTAGTTCCTCTAGAGTCTAAGGATTCAGAGATCTTCAATGGTGGAGAAGAGTTCGTGGTAGTAGGGAAAGGGAATGTGCAGATTTTCTTTAAATAGAACATATTGATTTTCCTCAACACGTACTATGTGCTAGAGCATAGGAATAAAGCTTAATCTACTCTCAATGATTCAGATTGTGAGGCATTGCCCCTAACTAGATGTCATCTTAGCAATCACAAATGGAAGATCATGGATTGTTCAGACTGGTTGACACACAGCTCAGAGATCATGCATCAGCAACAAAAAGTGCACGGACATCAATACACTTTGGCATTAGTGGTATGGCCATCCAAACTTGACATAGCTCTCTCGATTGGCTTGAGATAATTTATAGATGGATTTTTTGACATCCAGTAACAGATACAAACTTTTTGCAAAGATTACCAAGCAAGGAAACAACACAGAGCTCCATTTGATGAAGGGCAAGCTTGGATAGCAAATACGGTCCTTCAGTTGGTTCATGCAGAGATGTTGTTGGACCAATGAACAAATCCATCATCGGTACTAGGTATTTCCTTATTTTCGTTGAAGACTACAATAAGAAAATGTGGGTGTACTTTCTAACAATGAAACCTAATGTATTTAATGAATTCCAAAGGTTCAAAGTATTAGTAGAAAACGAATCATATTGTTACGTTCCTACTCTTAGAACTGATAGTGACCGGGAATTATGCTCAAATTAATTCAATATCTTTTGTGCTAAACATGGAATAAAAAGACAATTCACTACACCCTACACACCACAGCAGAATGGAGTGGTTGAAATCGAAACTACACTATCACAAACATGGCTAGGTGTATGATGGAGAACAGGTGTGTTCCAAACAGGCTTTGGACTGGTGTAGTGTTTACAACAATACATTTGTTGAATAGATATCCAATATAGGCAATCCACTGGCTGCAAATGGGTGTACAAGTTCAAGTACAAGGCAGAAGGCACACTCGACAAGTACAAGAATTGGTTGGTTGCAAAATGATCCTCACAATGAGAACAATAGAACAATTTGGCTAGAAGGTCAATCACATGGACGTGACAATAAGATAAGATAAGATAATTTTATTAATGCCCACTAATGACCACAAAGTAGGTCAACGGGACTGTCGGTTACAATGATAGATTATGCATGTGGGAGGATCAAACGATCTCACTTAAAGAGAAAGGAAATACAACATAACAATGAAGTAAACAGAAGTAAAGCTAATCATGTCGAGGTAGACGGGAGCATGGGAGAAGTCCTGTTCCGGTTCCAATCATGTAGTCCTACACAGGGGCGAAGGAGCTCAAGTGGACAAGATCGAGGGGTCGACAAGGCCGAGGAAGGTCTGATACTCCTAACATCCGAGGTTGAACGAAGAAAACTGAGAGAATTGTAGAAGTGTATGTTGTCCTAAATCGGGGCCGGTAGGCGCAGGTCGTCCTCTAAGATGTTGTCATTGTGATCTGGATGGTCCTGGACGTCTCCTAGATGGAGGTCTGGTGCGGGGCTGCCGCTGAGATCTCGTGGGTCGAGGGCCCCCAACCTTCATTAATCTAGGGGTCGGGTTGATATCAAGATCAGTGGATCTCTTTGTGCCCCTGGATGCCGGAAGTATGTCGAAGAACGCGGTGATCCGCTGCGTGGTGTTTGGTCTAGTGGGAGGCTGAAGGATCTGGGCTCAAAACCTGAGAGCCTCCTAAATATATAGCGCTAGACATCTCTAATCGGTGTATCTAAAGAAAGCGGCTAGAGTTTGGGGCCCTCTGAACATGCAGTAGACGCGTCCTCTGATCTCATAGTAGACAGAACACCTGAAGATAAAATGTGACTCGGTTTCCACTTCCCGTAGGTGGCACACTTGGAAGATCCTATCTGCTCTATCGATCTGGTGGTCTGACTCTACCTTGAGTCTATGTGATCCTACTCTGAACTATCCGAGAGGAATCCGAAGGGCATGCATCCAGTGGCGAAGCATGTACTTGGGCCGAACAATGAACCCGTCTTTGATCTCCAAGAAGTGTTCAGCATAAAAGGCCATCTTCGGGCGCAGTCCTCCCGGAGGGTTGATCCAAGTGACCTGCACGAGCTACTTGTAAATATCTTCTCTGATGATCTTATTCAATTCTTGTTGGATAGGTAGAAGATGACCCGAGGCATCTAGTGAGAACTGGAACAGGGGAAGACAATCTAACTGGATCCCACTGAAGCAAGGAGGCTCGAGACCCCTGTGAAGAGTGCCTTCCTCAACAAAGAATAGGAGGAAGAAGTCTACATGTATCTACTATCAACCAGTAAGTTTTCGGCTTCCAAGGAATTAGCATCTTGTGTGCAAACTAAAGAAAGCTCTATATGGCCTGAAGTAGGCACCCAAGGCATGGTACATTAAAATTGACATGTACTTGAACGAACAGGGGTTCCAGTAGAGCCTTTTGAAAACAATATGTATGTCAAATGCACAGGTAATGACAACATTCTTCTAGTCATATATGCAGATGACACCATTGATACAGGTAGTGAGCCAAGTGTTATTTAACAAATAAAATCTTGTGTGTTAAGCTTCCTACATTACTACATGTTACCACCTAAGTTGTACTTAGTGGATTTTTCAAGTGATCCAGAAAGGTTTGAACAAGCACACTTGTTCATGATCAGAGTTTAGAAGTTCGTCAGGCTTTTTCTGGGAGTCAATTCAAAAAAAAAATTGTAACACATGTTAATACACGTGGAGCATTATTTCTCTAAAGGAGCATCAGAACAGCATTTTAATGCTAATCATACGACAATTTTGCACTAAAGTCAAAGTTTGAAAAGTTAAAAAATTATTAGTTTAAAAGGTGGGATGACATGGCAAAGGGGTCCATCATGGTATGCGACCTTTTCAAAGCATGAAGATTACTTAAACTTTGGTTATAAGGTAAGGTGGCGAATGTTTTAAATGGGAGATGACGTCAAGTTCATAAGGAAAGCGCTAGCACCAAATCAAGCTTGTGTTTTGTATGGAGGGTGTACCCCCTTCATGTGATCAATTTTAAAAAAAAACTTGGATATGATATATATCATTTGATTTAAGGGAGATCGCATATGTTTGAGGAGATGACGCCAACCTCTCCAAACTCGCACGTGGGAATATTTGTATTTGTGAATGAAAAGAGAGTGGTTAGGAGTTTAGAGAGGTGGCGTCCTCTCCTTAAGGACTCAATCAATCAAGATCCTAAACTATCTCACGAACTCAACATCAAACTCAACTCTCTTCAATGTAGGTAGCACCCCCCCCCTGTCTCATTTGGTTATTTAAGCAGGCTCTCGGTTCATTGTTTCACATGATCAAAGAGGACCGAAAGGTTGTTGAGTTGTGTACTTGTAATATCGTAGTATTTTATGGAACAAAAGAAAGCTTTGGAGGAAAACCTCTTGTGTCGAGCATCATTGTGTGTGGATGAGTATTGCATGGTTTATGAGGTAACCAGTATTAGCTTCTTTTCGTTGTGCATTTCTTTTATTTGTTGTGGGCCTACAAGGGGAGCTATCTCCTGGTAGGATAAGAGATTCTTCTAGTTTGATTCATGCTCTTATTGTTTGATGGTTGTAGATCTCTTATAGCTCGCATGTACATTTTGTTTAATTGCATGCTTTCCAAGTTTCTACTTTCGGCAGCACCTTTGCTTGTAACCTTTCTTGTGCAAACATTTTTAAGTTGATGCAGGTATCTAGCTTGAAGGGATGGTTGATCTAGGTTGACTCCTCCATCTTTCAAGCAAATTTTGAAGAGCATAGTCCCTCCGCTTTCCACTTCCAAACTCCACGGCCCAAATATTCCCAGGCTTCCAACATTCCTTCTCTCTCTCTGCTTCAATTTAAATTAATTTATCCCTTTTGTTACTTTCCTTCCTTATGTAGATCTATCTCGTTTAAAGTTAAAATCTTCTTTAGATCGGTATGCAAGTGCTTAAAGCTTAGATCTAAAGTGCTTTAAATTTTAACGTTTCCAAGAGCAAATCTAGGCATAGGAGATCTCTTTTTTGCAAGTACTTTAAAGTAAATCTAAATCTTACATAAAGTAATTTTCCTCTGAAGCATTAAAGTCTAAATCAAGCATCTAAGTGCTTAATGTTATTGGCTTCCCAAAAAGCAAGCCAAGATCCCAAGGAGAGCTTGCTTTCCTTGGTTAATTTTTGCATCTTTTTTATAGTTTTAACTTAACAGTCTTTTACATTTTTTTGTGTGTTGTCCAAAGACATTTCCAAAGTGTTTTTTGGCACTTTCGACTGATAAAAGCTTGTTGGTTTTTAGCAAGTCCGTCCAAAAAGAGGAGGAAGTGTTGCCCGAAAACTGACATTCGGGCCATCCAGAGCTCCCCAGGAGTGTCCCCTTCTTCCACTACCACTTTTCGAGAGTTTTGAAATCCCTTGGGTTCATCTTCTATAAGAACCAAGTGGTATTTCCTAACAAGCATTGTAACTAAGCTTAAAAAAGTTTCCCAGTAGGCTCTTCAAAGCCCACTCCCCATCCCCCAGGGGGGATTTGCATCAATGTCAATTTTCATGATTTTCTTGTCTTAGTTTAGTTTCTTTGTGCAGATTAGTATGCTTTGATACAATTTATTGTTGTCATATCATTCATTCTTTAAATTAATACAAATACTAATCCCACGACTTCCCGAGTTATCCGAAAGGAGAAAGAGATGCACGGTAGGACTAATTAAAAAACTTTTGCTTTTGTGTCGTTCTTTACTTTTTTGTACAATTTACACCCCTTTCTCTCCCAATTAGGGCTTCTAGCCTGAAAGAGATTCTTGGGCCCTGGTTTAGTAAGGAGAATTGCTGCCCAACAAGTGATGGATGCACCCAGCTGTAGAGGTTCTCTATCTCTGCCTAAACACAATAAATCTATGTTGTAACGAAGCATATAGTGGTAAACCTGGATGATTCACCCTACAAATTGACTAGGACAGATAAGTTTCCCTGCCAAAATAAATGATGGCCAATGCAATTCGCCTTCAACCCTAAACAGCTTTCAAAGCTCTCCAAACCAAATTTCAATGATGAATAATAACAATGATGAATAAGGATTTGATTTGTCTTTTTTATAGAGTTAAAATTGCATGAACTTGCTTTTGCATGGATGCAACTTAAATGACACGTGTTGCATGCAAAATTAAGTTATGGCCTGCATGCTCCACATGTCAGTTGATAATTGCTCCGGTGGCCCTCTTTTATCTACTGATGACTTAATATCACTGCTTATGTTGTTCTTTTATCCCATGTGGCATCAGTCATTAGTTAATTCCCTGTTTGACAGAAAAGGAACATTACATTCAGCAACATAAAGATCTCTTTATCCATTGGAAAAACTGTATCAAATTCGCCAAATGATGATGAAGTGTCAGGGTTTAGCAGAGAGGGGTGACCTTGACAATCAGAAAAGAACTCCATTTCAGAGACAGACCTAGATGGGAAGAGCAGCTAATGAGGCCCGATTCCTCTTTTTACAGTCATAGGTAATATGGTCATTCTTGACCTCAATAGGAACAGTCTCAAGAAAGCCTCAACAAGTGGCCATTTATGTTTGATAATGAGTTGTTTGAGATAATAATAATAAAAGTTTATTTTGTTGAGCAACTTATTGTCGATGTTTCCACCTGAGTGCCAACCCTCTCAGCTCTTACTCTAAAAGTCCAAACACCTTTCGGACCTAATGGCTTGAAGAAATTTGTAACCACTTCTTTCAACTTCGACCCTGACAAAGAATTATTGGTGATAAACTGTATTTCCCTGTGAAAAAAACATTTACACCCCTTTCACTGCATCGGCCTCAACTATCAAAGCTTTGTCTTCTGGGTTCACAGCAACCTCTCCTGATATGGTCAACATCCAGGTTGGTTGTCGAACCACTACTTGCAGAAACCATAATGCAACCAACAACTGCAGGAACCCAAGCTCCGCAGATGAAATCAGCCCAGCAAATGAATGAATGAGGATCGAAGGGATGTCATCTCAACTACAAGGCACACACTTGAAATATACAACAAGACCCAACAAAATAGCAAATGAACAAGCTAAAGCATAAGGGAGCCCGTCACCACTACAAGGCACACCCTCAATAATACCATAAGACCCAACATTAATAGGGCTTCAGAAAAAGAGATCCCAGACCTCACTACATCATAAACCCAAAGCACTACAGAGCACCCCAACACAAACAGGAACCATGCTGTGGCAGAGGAAAGAACATTTCTGCATAAAAGGACTAGCCCAACGCACTAGGAGGAAGATCACAAGAAGTGTAGGAAGTACCACATGGCACAAAACGCCTCTGCTTGTAAAATTTTACAATCAATCTCAAATGAGGAAATTATTTGGCAAAATCCTAAGGTTCATAACAAATAAAGTTAGCTCTTTTTGTTATTTGGAAGCTCAGGTGCAAGTATGTATTTGACCATGAAGTTAGCTCTGTTTCTTCTATTGTTGCTCTGTGGAAGGACAAGATACGCATCAACTTTTAACTACAGGGCTTTTATTTCTGCTTTAGTTATTCTCCAGAAGAGGTTATTGTATATGCCCTTCCAATTTCTAGCTCATTGTTTGTAAATACGTTTATGTGAATATAAGAAGAATTTTTCAATAATAATAACAATATTGAACATGCCCACAGAACTACAGGGTTGCTACAAAACAAAATGTAAAGGACAATCCAAAATCTCCATGAGAAGAGCTGCTCCCCCATAGAGAATAGACTATTTTGAGATACGCAAATGTCAAACAATCCCCTCAACACAAAAAAGGGAATATATGCCCTTTTCCCTCAAAGACAAATATTGCATAATATATGAAGCTCTAAAATCCAAGAAACACAAAGTATCTAGTCTTTAGAAAATTCAATATAGCTGTATTAATCTCTGTGCAAGTTTACGCATGTTGAAAAGTTACCTAGGAAGTGTTTGTCCACCTAGACTTGCCTTGGGGTGGACAAGGACACTTTAAATGGTGACCCCTAGTCAATTTGCATTTAATGAGGTGTGAGGTACTTTATGTTTTTAAAGTGGTTTTATTAAAAAGGCTAAACCATGGTTTTCCTAAGTTCATATTTAAAATAAAGTTGAGTGAGTGATTAAATTAAAAGGGGTTGTTCTAACTTTATTAAATGACATGAAGTGCACTAAATGTCATTTAATTAATAATTAAATGACATAACTCCATTTCAGAGACAGACCTAGATGGGAAGAGCAGCCAATGAGGCCCGATTCCTCTTTTAACAGTCATAGGTAATATGGTCATTCTTGACCTCAATAGGAACAGTCTCAAGAAAGCCTCAACAAGTGGCCATTTATGTTTGATAATGAGTTGTTTGAGATAATAATATATATATATATTTTGTTGAGCAACTTATTGTCGATGTTTCCACCTGAGTGCCAACCCTCTCAGCTCTTACCCTAAAAGTCCAAACACCTTTCGGACCTAATGGCTTGAAGAAATTTGTAACCACTTCTTTCAACTTCGACCCTGACAAAAAAATTATTGGTGATAAACTGGATTTCCCTGTGAAAAAAACATTTACACCCCTTTCACTGCATCGGCCTCAACTATCAAAGCTTTGTCTTCTGGGTTCACAGCAACCTCTCCTGATATGGTCAACATCCAGGTTGGTTGTCGAACCACTACTTGCAGAAACCATAATGCAACCAACAACTGCAGGAACCCAAGCTCCGCAGATGAAATCAGCCCAGCAAATGAATGAATGAGGATCGAAGGGATGTCATCTCAACTACAGGGCACACACTTGAAATATACAACAAGACCCAACAAAATAGCAAATGAACAAGCTAAAGCATAAGGGAGCCCGTCACCACTACAAGGCACACCCTCAATAATACCACAAGACCCAACATTAATAGGGCTTCAGAAAAAGAGGTCCCAGACCTCACTACATCATAAACCCAAAGCACTACAGAGCACCCCAACACAAACAGGAACCATGCTGTGGCAGAGGAAAGAACATTTCTGCATAAAAGGACTAGCCCAACGCACTAGGAGGAAGATCACAAGAAGTGTAGGAAGTACCACATGGCACAAAACGCCTCTGCTTGTAAAATTTTACAATCAATCTCAAAGAGGAAATTATTTGGCAAAATCCTAAGGTTCATAACAAATAAAGTTAGCTCTTTTGGTTATTTGGAAGCTCAGGTGCAAGTATGTATTTGACCATGAAGTTAGCTCTGTTTCTTCTATTGTTGCTCTGTGGAAGGACAAGATACACCATCAACTTTTAACTAAAGGGCTTTTATTTCTGCTTTAGTTATTCTCCAGAAGAGGTTATTGTATATACCCTTCCAATTTCTAGCTCATTGTTGTAAATACGTTTATGTGAATATAAGAAGAATTTTTCCATAATAATAACAATATTGAACATGCCCACATAACTACAGGGTTGCTACAAAACAAAATGTAAAGGGCACATCCAAAATCTCCATGAGAAGAGATGCAAATCATTTCTCAGTATTGCTTAGTTTCTATAAAAATCTCAGGACTTATTTGCATCCCCCATAGAGAATAGACTATTTTGAGATACGCAAATGTCAAACATTCCCCTCAACACAAAAAAAAGTGAATATATGCCCTTTTCCCTCAAAGACAAATATTGCATAATATATGAAGCTCTAAAATCCAAGAAACACACAGTATCTAGTCTTTAGAAAATTCAATATAGCTGTATTAATCTCTCTGCAAGTTTACACATGTTGAAAAGTTACCTAGGAAGTGTTTGTCCACCTAGACTTGCCTTGGGGTGGACAATGACACTTTAAATGGTGACCCCTAGTCAACTTGCATTTAATGAAGTGTGAGGTACTTTATGTTTTTAAAGTGGTTTTATTAAAAAGGCTAAATCATGGTTTTCCTAAGTTCATTATTAAAATAAAGTTAAGTGAGTGATTAAATTAAAAGAGGTTGTTCTAACTTTATTAAATGACATGAGGTGCACTAAATGTCATTTAATTAAAAATTAATGAAGCATTTAATGCGAACCCTTCCTTCATCTAATCTAATCTTGACCATTAGATTGAAAGAGGAAGTTACCATGAACAAAAAGGGCTAGGGCAAGGCATTCAATGATCTATTATTCACTTTTCAGAGAGGAGTTTGAAGAGAGAAGAAGAAGAAGAGAAAGAGAGGGTTTGAGTGATTTCAAAACCAGCAGGAGAGAGAGAACCAAAAGAAGACAATTTCTGCACAGAAATCAAGAAGGACAATTCTAAGTCCTGACACAAATTTTGAGAAGAAGTACAACACAGAATTCGAGGTTTCCATACAGCAGGAAGGGCACAGTTTTCAAGGACCGTACAGGGACGGACGGGCACAGATTTCAAGGAGGGTTTGTGCACAGAAATCAAGGACCATACAGCTGTACAGATCTGTCGGAAATTTAATGTGACCGTACCATATGGTTGGGCACTTTTTTTGAGGCAAAGTACAGAAATTAATTCTGTCCATACAGGCAGAATTTGGCACAAATTTCAAGAAAAAATCAGCAGTAGAGGTTCAGGTTTAGAAATGGAAAATTGATAAGTATTGTTGATTTAATTTCTGCATTTTACCTGAAGAAATAATAAATCTCTTTCTCTCAGAAACAGGTTTTCCCTTGGGGATTTTATCCTGGACCATTGGTCAAAAACATCAGTCTCATTTTCATGTGTGTTTGGTTGTCTGAAAATTTCCGAGTTTGAAATTTTGCTTTGAAAATAAAATTTCTGAATTGTTTAAATTGGGAAAAAGAACTTCATGTGTTTCAGTTCAGTCAAATTTTGATTAAAATTTGTGCATAGAAGGGCTTGGGCATTAAACTATGCAGAGAAGCCAAAAGGCTTGAAACCGGGTTGGGGTTCTTCAAAAACTTTCAACACAAACTGTAACCCAATAGTTTTTTGGTTATCAACTTATGACATCAAACGATGACAAATCCATCACCAGCAAACATCATAATTTCCAAAACCTTTCCATTTGATCATTTACATTCAACCAACTCATAAAACATACAGTTGTTGGATCATTCACAGCAATGCCTAGAAGGAAGTGCAGAACGAGACTGAAAGCAGAGACAAATAAAAACATCCATATAAAGCTAGAATGAAAATAAAGAGAGAGTGAAGCCTCAATTGGAAAGCAAATGCACAATAGAAGTGGTGGAATCATACTTTGTTCCTGAAGGGTTAAATGCAACAGAAAAGGCCGTCGTTATTTCATCCATAGAATCATATGCCCGATATGTACAACGAAGCTGCAAGGATTTACAAAAAAGGTAATAAACCAATATGGTATAACTTTGACAATGCATATTAAGGCTAGATGTTCAATTAAAGCATCACATATTCACTTCCGATGTAAGATGTGTATTTACATTAATTTGAAATACTGAGCAAAAAGTAAGTACACAGTGTCTATATTAAGTTTCATAAATGATTACTTCTCCAGAAACAGAATCCCAAAGATGGACTGGATGGTCACGAGTTGTAGCTGCTAAAACACAGCTAGCTGGGTCTGCAAAACAAAAAGGTCAGCAATTTAATGAGGCTGAAGTTCAAACCGCTTACTCAAAATTCTAGTTCTAATATACTAACAGAATTCTGAAAACCCATAGAAAAAACAAACTCCAGAAGCTAGATTCAAGAGATAAGCAAATACCAATAAATACTGAATTCTTAAAAAACTGGAACATAGATGAAGACACCAGATGCACCTGAAGCAAGCATATGAGGGTACCAACAGTAGTCATAAACAGATTCTCCCTCATGGATCATCAATCTGGAAGTAAAGGAATCTGCAAAAGCAGAAGGCTGTGATTTAGAATACAAACACAGATAATACTTCAGGTATGCTTTAACAAAATGTAGTACAATGCCTATCTAAGCGATGCCCTAATTGACAACGGTGAAGACACTCCAAACAATGCTGTTTTCAGCTCTTAGACACCTTGACAGAATTAATTATGTAAATTAAAGCAAGTATAGTTTATCCACATTTATTAAAAAACAACATAGTGCCATTCCTCGTGCAACCAAGATAGTTACAACTTACTACTCATATAAAACCTATCAAGTCAGAAATCTGTGAAACTCCAACTGAGTCAAATCTCAATGCGTCAAAAGAGGATGTCAATAGAGTAACCAGAGATCTGCTCATCAAATAAAGCATCCTTTCAACAGATCATTTTTTGTTTGATTGGATCAAATATTCTATTGGCCTTTCATTCTTAGGAATACACTACCATGATGTAAGAATGACTCTTGGCATCCAACTTATTCCACTTGACATCCAGAATATGAACACAAGTTATGCACCCAAAGGTTTTGTCCAACTGATTGTTTCCATCCACTCCATTTTTCAAGAGTCACATACCACACTGCATATGTTGGGACCCTTTTTAGGAGATAAACTAAGCAAATAACAGCTTCTGCTCAAAAAATGGTCAATATCCTTATTGCCACAAAAATTAACACCCAAATGCAAAGACAGAAAAGTTTCTAGATAAGTGCAACTATGGAAATAGAGAAACAATCACCTACAACTACTTCCCTTCACTTCTAGAGGTTTGGACAAACCACTAAGGGGATAATCCCTATAAGCAACTAAGTCAAAAGATCTAGCAACTCAATTGGATTAGGAATGACTCAAGAGTTTATTAGTCGGAATTAAGACATCTCAAGAAATTTCAAGGATTAACTTTGAGGATTACTTTATCATCCATGAACCATAAGCCATTAAGCATAAGTAAAGCAAGAAATGATGACAAGTTAAAAATGAGCAACCGAAAATCAAATAGTGAATTTGGTAAGGAAACAAGTAAATTGTTGCAAATAAAAATAATCAATAACCATGAGAAGTAAAATAGATCATGTCAAGTATGTTCCATAAAAATATTGACCAATAAAAGATTGTTGTTAGTATAATATCCCCAGTTAAAAACTAGGAATATTAACTCCAATTTTTCAATGGAAATGATGCTGATTTTAACTTAGTTCAAACAAGGACTTTATTATGTCTACTAGAATATAAATACTATAGTGCAGCCCACAATGTATGTTTTCAAACCACTGTAATGTGTTCAATCAGATCCCCAATCCAATACTCAGAGCTATCAACTCCACCACAACCCCAAAGAACCACTGGGTTCGAAACTAGGAGCACTAGTTCAAATCTGACCAACACCGAACACTAGGTTTCAAACTCTTTCCAAACACCTCCTAACAGACTCAACTCTTTCCCAAACAGCGTCAACTCGACCCTAACACTCCCAAACTCTCACCTAATTTGACCACTAACAAACTCCGGAGGACCTTAATGGAAGCTTTGAACACTTTACACAGACATTTATAACTGAGTGTGCGTTACCATAATTGTACAGATTGACCCACTGGTAAAATGATCATATCTTGGGCATACGGATGAAACGAAAAGTGTTCCCGACTGGAAACAGTGCTCTGAACGCAATGGAATAAAACTCAGAACACAAAAACACTCAAAAATGGTCGAACCAAAAAGTAACTTTTGACCACCAAAACCCCAGTGCAATATTTAGAACACCCACAATTAAAAAACTTCCAAATGGACACAAAAAGCTTCCAAAGACCTTCAAACCAAGCCAAATAGATTACTAATAGATATCAAAGACTCATATAAATGAATCAAACCCATTCATTAAATTTACACAACCATACATTCACAAATCTACAGATAGATTTATGGATCTGCACAAAGTTTAACCAGTGCTTGTGGACAATACATGAGGAATAACACTGTGATTTAAATTAATAATGGGGCATGTACAGAGATTGCATCAATGTCTGCTATGGATGCTCGAAATACAGAAGGAGATTTGTTGATTTTTCTGAGCAGCATCGACAGCGATTCTCTTAGGAGAATGGGGTCACTTGGTCTGGGACAACGGTGTGGACTCAACCTAGAGTTGAGTGATCATTCTGTTGAATGATGATATCTAGTCCTTGACCATGATATGGACCCAGCTTTGCACTGAGGGAACTCAACCTTGTATTGAGTGACCATTATGTTGAATGGTAACATCTGGTCCAGGACCATGATGTGAACCAGACTAGCACTGGTAGACTCAGCCTAGTTCTGAGTAGCCATTCCTTTGAATGGAGGCACCTGGTCAGTTACCAGGACTCAGCCCAGGGCTGAGGGCCATTCTCCGGGAGAATGGAGCCCCTTGGCCTGTTACCAAGTATTTGACCTCGTATCAAATTATGCATCCTATGGCTAAGGCACCTAGTCTGTTACCAGGAAGACACTATAAGCCCAAGACCGGATCTAGGCGTGTGGCACTCTGACCCTTGATCAGTGGGCTTTGCGATCTCAAAGGCTTAACTACCCTTGGTTAAGACACCTTAGTACTCGATCTTGGTGTCACACAGAGTGTTAGATAAAAGCATTAGTAATTCTCTTTGATTATCATGATGTACTTTGAGTGGTGATGAAAGACCACGTTGACCACATGTGATGACCACAGGGGGCACTTGAAGAAGACTAAAGCAAAAGTCAAAAATAAGGTGTAAAAGTGAAAGTGCAAAAGACCTTTAGTACCACTAAACGCAAAAATCAAAATTAGAAAAGAATAAAATATTAATATTTTGATCTTTCTAATTTGGTCCACTTACAGGTGACTCAAAGGATATAAAAGACGATCAATCCATTTCATTATTACACATACACTTGCTCTCACAGGTACAGTTGCTCCATCAAGAAGATCTTACAGGTTTTTTACGAAGGAAGTTTGATGTGATGCCCTAGCATGGATGAGTCTAGCTAGGGCACTCACACTAGTTTTTCATAAACCCTAAGCTAGGGTTTCTACTGCTGCATTTTCTATCAGTTTTTTGGGTTAGGGTTTTACCCCAACACCCTCTTCTTCCACGAACAGCAGTAAGACTTCCTTGGACACAAGGGTTTCACCTCCGGGCAGCTTCCTCCTCTCGGCAACTCTTCCGGGCAGCACCATCCCTCCATGGGCTACCATTTCTGCCCCACCGGTAGCTCTGCCCACCCTTTGGGCACCCTCGAAAAGCTTAAGAGTCACTTCCAGCTCATACAACATGGTTCAGGACTGTCCCTAAGCACTTACAGCAACTCGAGCAGCTTACTCTAGGCTCCGGGCAGCCAGCAGAGACGACTAGAAGGTCTCGGGCAACTAGCAAGCTAACCCGAAAGACCTTCAGGTATGCAAACAGGCCTCGGGTCTGCAGCAAGGCACCCACGAGGCTGCCCTACCATTCTCGGGCAGCAGAATTACCCAATCGGGCAACAGACAGAAAAATAGCAACAATTCGAGCAAGGTAGCAGAAACAGGGAAGGAGAGAGAAAGTGAATCTCAACAATTACAGAATATTTCTGGGCAGGTTGATCTCTCCGAGCAGGTGTGAGAAAATCTAGGGCAATAAGCCCTAATTGGTCAAAAAGAAAAAACCGTTAATTTGTCTGTGTAATTGTTGATCTTCTGTATTTATGGATTCATGGTACAAACCCAATTAGGGTTTGTGGAATTTCTGAAGAACTCAGTCATCTCATTTACGAGATGAATTACTAATGCTTTTGGGGTTTTTGTCCTTTAAAGGTTTCCCCGTGAAAAATCTTGTGTTCAATGTGTTGATGTGATTGATGTTGTTTACTGCACTTATCATTTGTTTATGTTAGTCTGCAAAATTTTAAAAGTATCATGATAATGCTAAAATTCAACAAGATTTGCTACAAAGAGAGAAGGAATGGCTACAATAGAACCACAAAGAAAAAGGAAGATTTACTGCTCCAGATGAATGTTTTGCCTTCACTAATGCACGCTTTATCATCAAGATTTCAACCCCAACTCTCAGAACTACCTCCTACAGTGCACCCTCCATCAAATATGGATGATTTACAGCCTTTAGAACAGTCCCCAAGAGATCTGGATGACCACAAGTGTGTCGTCCTTTAGTAGAAACCAATGCAAACATTGTTGTCCCGAAACTCCACAACTTCACACTTCTACTGACTGGAACTCAAACACACCATCAAGAATTTGACCCCAGTACTGTAGATGAACATAAACACCTACAATAAAGCTCTGTAGAGAAATCTAAAAATGATTTTTCTCCTCTCAATCAATTTCCATGAAACACGGTGAAGAGATCTGGATGATCTACTCCTCTCTACTAGCTAGGGTGGAATCTTTCACCACTGAAACTAGTTTACAATTGCAAAGGGCACATCTCCTAAGTTTGAAAAGCCACGAGAGCTCTCCTATTCAAAATCAAAATGTCGAAAATCCCTCTCCCATGAGGCTTGCATCCTTTTTATAAACTCCATTGATCCCTTTCCCCCTCATTATAGAATTCTCTCACAAAATATTAATAAAATGTTACTAATTGTTATTTTCATGAAAGAATGATACCTTGGACTCATTTACTTCCTTTGTAATGTTATTTGATCAAATAACACCTCCATCTGCCTTGGAATTTCAAATTAAAGAGGCTTAGCTTGATTTTGGGAGAGTTACACTATCATGTGGGCCCACTCTCTCCTCTAGCGCCCTCCTTGGCTAAATTTAGGACCTACAACATGTCATAGGCTGTCATAAGTTATCATAAGTTGTCATTGTTAGATTAGCAACAACAAGGAAGGTCTTCCTGCATGCAAAAGACTCTAAAACAGGAAACCAGCTGTATTTAATTATTTTTACTTTGAAAAATAATTAAAGTGATATAATTAATTATTGACTTTAAGTGAAAGTGAAATTAGGGTTTTCGCTTTACCTAAAGTTATATAAGAGAGGTCAATTGGTTGAGAGGACACACACTTGTATTCCGACAAAGATAGGATACAGAGAGGGAGAAAGTCAAACAAAGGATTTAGTGTTGAATTTTAGCATTAGCATTTAACTTAAAACAATTGCAGATAAACTTAAACAAATCAGCAGTGCAGTAAAAACACATTCATCACATCAGCACAATGGACACAAGATTTTTCATTGGGGAAACCTTCAAAGGACAAAAAACCCAAAAGCATTAATAGCTCATCTCGTAAATGAGATGACTCAGAAATTTCTTCAAAAAGTTCCTCAAATCCAGATCTGGATTTTACCCACAGTAACTGTAAAATTTATCAGTAAAATATCAGACTGGTAATTTTACCCACAAATTCCAGAATTACAAAAATTACCAATTTAGGCCTTTTCAGAAAAAAAAACTGAGATTTTCTCTCTCCTGCCTGAAACTAACAAAGGTTGCCCAAGTCAAATCTAACTGTCACTAACAGTCAGTACCCTTCTGCCGTACAGTTGTACGGTCGTACGGATCTGTTCAAAAAACTGCTCGGCTTACCTTTTTGCTATCAAATCTGACCTTCTGCCAACCTGATCCGTCCTTTTCTCTGCCCGGCCTGTTGCCCACGGTCTGCTCCCTGCTCGACTGCTGCCCGTCCTCTCTTTCCTCTTCTCGTGGCCACGACAGCCCTGTTAGGGCCTGCCTTAGGCTACCCGAGGGTTGGTCGTGGGCCAAACCCTCATGGGTATGCCTGCTAGAGGCTACCCAAGGGTGCCTATAGGGATGCCTCTCTAACGGCTTGCCCAAGGTGTGAAGAAAAGAAGGCCAAGCCTTCAATCAATTGCCCGGAGAGAGAAAGACGGACAGCCCGTGAGGAGAGAGAGAGAGAAAAGATGGCAGCCCGGAAAAGAGAAAAACTGTCCCAAAAACGAAATGCTGAAGGTGGATGTCCACAAAATGCTAAAGATTGAATTTCTGATAAAACCCTAGCTGAGGGTTTGCTGAGAATGGATGCCCTAGCTGAAGCAAAAACAATCTTCAATGAAGGCTTCAATAAAATAGCAACATCACCTGTGAGAGAAAACTTGTGTGTGATAATGAGAAGACTTGATCTTCTTTTATAGTCTTCATTCACCTGTAAGTGGACAAAAATAGGAAAGATAAAAATAATAATATTTTAATCTTTTGCTAATTTAACTTTTACTTTCTAACCAAGAAACGTCTTTTATTTATCTCTGACTTTTATAAAAAGTCCTTTTATAAAAAGTCCTTATTTATCTTTGACTTCCACCTTTGATCATTTTCCTGTGGTACAAAAGTCTTTATTTAATTTGACTTTTGACTTTAGTCTTTTTCCAAGTGCCCCTGTGGTCCTTTATTATTTCAAAAGTACATCATCATAAACCAAGAGAGTTATTAATGCTTTTATTTCACACACTGTGTGACACCTAGATCTGGTACTAGGGTAACTTGACCAAGGGTAACTAATCCTTGGAGAAGCACACCAAGCCCATAGATCAAGGGTCAAAATGCCACACATGCTAGGGCTTACAGTGTCTTCATTCTCCAAGAGAATGGCTACTCATAACTAAGCTGAGTCTACCAGTCCTAGACCGGTCTACATCATGGTCCCGAACCATATGTCTACTCAACAAAAGGTTGAGTCTACCCAAGGCAGAGCTGGGTCTATATCATGGTCCTAGACCAAATATCTACCATTCAACAGAATGGTCACTCAACACTGGGTTGAGTCTTCACCGTGTTCCCGGACCAGGTGTTCCCATTCTCCTAAGAGAAGGGCTCTCGATGTTGCTCAAAAAAATCAACATTTAGTTGGGAAGACGGAGGAGCGAGAACAAGATCACCGAGCTACCAGGCAAGATAGAGCCCGCACAGTCGACAGGCAGCAGTTGCAGAGGGAGTCGTACAAGACCGTACGGATTCCGTACAGCTGTCGTACGGAATCCTTGGAGAAGCACACCAAGCCCATAGATCAAGGGTCAAAATGCCACACATGCCCAAACCCAGTCTAGGGCTTACAGTGTCTTCATTCTCCAAGAGAATGGCTACTCAGAACTAAGCTGAGTCTACCAGTCCTAGACTGGTCTATATCATGGTCCCGAACCATATGTCTACTCAACAAAAGGTTGAGTCTACCCAGGGCAGAGTTGGGTCTATATCATGGTCCTAGACCAAATATCTACCATTCAACAGAATGGTCACTCAACACTGGGTTGAGTCTTCACCGTGTTCCCGGACCAGGTGTTCCCATTCTCCTAAGAGAAGGGCTCTCGATGTTGCTCAGAAAAATCAACATTTAGTTGGGAAGACGGAGGAGCGAGAACAGGATCACCGAGCTACCAGGCAGGATAGAGCCCGCACAGTCGATAGGCAACAGTTGCAGAGGGAGCCGTACAAGACCGTAAGGATTCCGTACAGCTGTCGTACAGCAGTCGTACGAATCCGCACGTGTGAGGCCATACAGCTGGGTCGTACACTCTTGCAAGAGGGTGTTGAGGTTTAGTTGGGGGTTTGCCTAGTGATTCTGCCATGTAACTACATTCACCAGGTTTGGGTGAATTTGCAGTGTTGTAAAAGTTCCATATTTTCTCACAATAAAATCTATATCTCACTGTTGCACCGGTTTTTCCATCTTGGGTTTTTTTCGGGGGTTTCCATACCCAAAATAATAGGGTCAATTTTGTGATGTGTTGTTGTGATTTATTTCTCAGTTTTATATTTGGCTACATACTGTAAAGATATCCATGTGTGGTTATCAGTAGAGATTTTTGAATGCACTGTTTAGCCCTAGTTGAATATTAAAGGAAAATTTACATGGTATCAAAGCTCTGGCGAGCTAAAGCTAAGATATTTGCAGCAGCAATGATAGATCAAGGGCAGATCTAAAGAAGATACAAACCTAGACTTCCAGATCTAGCGTTTGACAGGTAACACTTCACTATGGTCGTGCAGTTGAGAGTTGAGGATAGACTCCAGGGTGCTCAGAACTTTCCTACATGGAAAGAAAGGATCACAAGGATCCTGGACGTCAGTGATACAGAGGAGCACATTGACTCCACAAAAGTTGCACCCACAGATCCGGTAGATCTGATAACTTTGAAGAAGATTGATTCCAAAGCCATGTTGATTATCATGGATGGAGTGAAAAACCATAGAGTCCCTTACCTTTCTGGTAAGAAGACCACAACAAAGATGTGGACAGCTTTGGAGAGTCTGCACCAAAGCAAGAACGAGAACAGGAAGATGGTGCTGGAAGAGAGGATGCGCAGTACCAAGATGACCAAAGGAGAAGGAGTGGTGCCTTATCTCACGAGGCTCACACAGATCAAGGATGAGCTTGGAGCTGTTGGCTCTAAGACAATGGATGAGGAGCTAGTTCGGATAGCCCTCAATGGCTTCTCTAAGCCATGGGACACCTTTGTCAAAGGTGTTGTGGCTAGGGATAAGCTCCCTGATTAGCAGAGACTATGGGATGACTTTGTGTAGGAGGAGACCCGCATGGGTTAAGGATCAGGCACATCCAGCAATGCCCCACAGATTGTGGATGAGGAGGCTCTAGCCCTTATAGGGAAGAGCAAGGGTAAGGCAAAGAGGAAGAAGGATGGTAAGAAGAACCTTGACGTGTCAAAGGTCAAGTGTTTTATCTGCCACAACCAGGGACACTTTGCCTCCCAGTGCCCAGACAGGAAGAAGAAGAGCAACACTCAAATGGCTAGATCTACAGAGGTGGATGAGTTCAACAAAAACTTCGATGAGGAGTTTTGCTTGATAGCTTGCATGGCAAGCACCATAGGGAGCAGTAAATGGTACATCGACAGTGGAGCATCTAGTCACATGACTGGACAAAGAGATTCTTCAGAGATTTGCAGGAGGGTGGAACAAAGATCCACGTTGAGCTGGGTGATGATGCGCGATATCAGACGCAGGGAGTTGGCACTGTTTCATTTGAGAGGGAGTCTAGCAAACCCCTCAGTTTTGCTAATGTGTTATATCTTCCAGCACTGACCAAGAACATTATATTAGTCTCCACTCTTGAGGACAAGGGATATCAGGTGAAGTTCCGTGACCATAGAGTATATATCAAGCCCAAGGGGTCAGATGGGAGCTTGGATCAAGTGACTAGCAGGAGGAGCGAGAAAGTGTACAGACTACACTTTGAGCCTGCAAAGGCTCTGGTCCACAGCAGCAGCAGCGGTCAGGGTGAGTTGTGGCATAGGAGGATGGCACACTTAAACCATGGAGAACTGAGGCACTTGAGACAGGTTGCCATTGGAGTTCCTCAAGTACAAGAGGAGAAGGACAACCACTGCAAGGGTTGCGCTTTAAAGAAGACCATCAAGAAGCCTTTCCCACAAAGTGAGCACAAGTCTAAGGAGCCCTTGGACTTGGTGCATTCTGATGTATGCAAACCTATGAGTGTCCATTCGTTCAGTGGTTACACTTACTGCGTGACCTTCATTGATGACTATTCTAGGAAGACCTGGATCTATATCCTGAAGGCCAAGTCAGAGGTCTTTGAGAGGTTCCGGGAGTTCAAGACTCTCGTGGAGAACTAAACAGGAAAAAAGATTCAAGTGTTGAGGACAAACAATCGGGGTGAGTACACCTCCAATGAGTTCAAGGAGTATTGTTTGACAAAGGGGATCAAGGAGCACACAGTGCCCCATACCCCACAACAGAATGGAGTTGCAGAGCAAAAGAACAAGACTATGGTAGGAACATCCAAGGCCATGTTATTTGATCAAGGATTACCACTATTCCTTTGGGCTGAGACATACAAGACTGTAGTGTACATTCAGAACAGGTGTCCCCACACAGCTTTGGGGAGGAAGACACTGGAGGAGGTCTTCACAGGCGCTAGGCCATATGTGAGTCACATTCGCATATTTGGCAGTGTCTGCTATTGGCATGTTCATGCTGACAATACGAAGAAGCTGGACACTTCTGGAGAGAAGGGGTTACTTGTTGGTTATAGCAAGACTTTGAAGGCATACAGAGTTTACATTCCTGCTCACAAGAGGATCATTGTGAGCAAGGATGTCCAATTCGATGAGGACGGGGCCTTGCGGAGATCTATGGACTTATCAACAGAGCAGCAGCCAACACAGAACACAGGGATCAAGTTGGAGGAGCCAGATGTACATGTACAGGTACAGACACAGGGCACAGGTTCTGGTAGTCAGAGGGAGTCAGGTGGACAGGATCCTTCAGTGATTGACTTGAAGGATGAGTTGCAGCACGAGACAGATATCCAGCAGCCGCAACAAGTAGACACTAGGCCAAGGCCTAAGTGGATCAAGTTCACAGTACAGGATTCCAGGCAGGTAGATCCTCCATAGAGCTCCATGTGACGGCGCAAACCACCAGTGAGACTCAGTTATATGGCAATGATGACATAGTTGATTAACTTTGAACCTTCCATTTTTTAGGAGGTTGTACAACATGATGTGTGGCAGGAGGCCATGGTTGAGGAGTATGACTCAATCATGAAGAACCAGGTCTGGGAGGTTAGGCCGAGACCTGAAGGCAAGAAGGTGGTAGGATCCAAGTGGATCTACAAGGTCAAGCATGCAGCAGACAAAAGTGTGGAAAAGTATAAGGCACGCTTCATGGCTAAGGGGTTTTCACAAAAGAAGGGTATTGACTATGAGGAGACCTTCGCCCCTGTAGCCAAGTATTCTTCCATTCAGACCATTATCTCACTAGCAGCTGAGATGGGTTGGCAAGTCCATCAAATGGACGTCAAGACTGCCTTCCTCAATGGAGTGATAGGAGGAGGTATATATTGAGCAGCCAGATGGGTTTGATGTGGAGAATAGGGAGACGCATGTATGTAGACTGCATCGAGCTCTTTATGGGCTCAAGCAGGCACCTCGAGCATGGTACTTGAGAATAGCCAGCTATCTACGAGAGATGGGATTTCACCGGAGCGAGGCTAACCACAACCTGTACTTCTTGACAAGTGAGGTGCCTCTCATACCGGTCTTATATGTGGATGATCTCTTTTTGACAAGAGACGAGAGGCTGATTGGAGACTGCAAGTCCAACCTTGCAGTGGAGTTTGAGATGAAAGACCTTGGGTTGATGCACTACTATCTAGGCCTTGAGGTTTGGTAGAGAGATGGATGCTTCTTCATTGGACAGGGGAAGTATACAGTAGAGATCTTGAAAAGATTCAAGATGGAGGACTGCAAGCCTATTCCATACCTCTAGTTTCTAACTGGAGGAAGATTGAGTTATTAGGGTCAGACGAATTTGATCCTACCTTGTATCGTCAGCTTATCGGATCACTTATGTATCTGGTCAACACTAAACCAAACATCAGCTTTGCAGTCAACTCTTTGAGTCAATTCATGGTGGACTCTCGAAGAGTGCATTGGACGGTTGCGGAGCACATACTTCGCTACATCATAGGTACAGTGGAGTATGGATTCGTTTATGAGAGCAGAGGGAGTGTACAGTTAGCAGGTTTCACAGATGCTGACTAGGCAAGATGTGTAGAGGAACGGAAGAGTACTTTGTCTCTTGGTTCAGCTGGAAGCAAAAGACAGTTGCATTGAGCTCGACAGAGGCTGAGTACATGGCGGCCAGCATGGCTGCTTGTGAGGGTATGTGGCTGAGGAAGTTACTTTCAGGGTTGTTCGAGTGTGAGCTAAAGGCTACAGTAGTTCACTGTGACAATCAGAGTGGCATCAGGCTATCTAAGAATCCAGTGTTCCATAACCGGAGCAAACACATAGACATCAGATACCACTTCCTGAGAGATTGTGTTCAAAGAGGAACCATTCGGTTAGAATACATACTGACGGATGAGGAGGTGGCGAACATTTTCACCAAGGCAATTTGCAGAGAGAGTTTTGTGAAGTTCAGGGATAAGTTGGGGTTGCTACCAAATCCCTTCCTCATTGAGAGGGAGTGTTAGATTAGCAGCAACAAGGAAGATCTTCCTGCATGCAAGTGTCCTTGCATGCAGAAGACTCTAAAACAGGAAACCAATTGTATTTAATTATTTTTACTTCGGAAAATAATTAAAGTGATCTAATTAATTATTGACTTTAAGTGAAAGTGAAATTAGGGTTTTCGCTTTACCTAAAGTTATATAAGAGAGGTCAATTGGTTGAGAGGACATAGACACTTGTATTTCGACAAGGACAGGTTACAGACAAGGAGAAAGTTAAACAGAAGATTTAGTTGCGAAGACGAAGGAGCAAGAAAAAGATCACCGAGCTACCAAGCAGGACAGAGCCCGCACAGTCGACAGGGAGCAGCTATAGAGGAAGTCGTACAAGGTCGTACGAATTCTGTAAAGATGTCGTACAGACCGTATGGATTCTGTATAGCAGTCGTACGGCCGTACAGATCTGCACGTGTCAGGTCGTACACTCTTACAGGAGGGTGTTGAGGTTTAGCTGGGGGTTTGCCCAGTGATTCTGCCATGTAACAACATTCACCAGGTTTGGGTGAATTTGCAGTGTTGTAAAAGTTCCATATTTTCTCATAATAAAATCTATATCTGACTGTTGCATCGGTTTTCCCATCTTGGGTTTTTCCGAGGGTTTCCATACCCAAAATAATAGTGTCAATTTTGTGATGTGATGTTGTGATTTATTTCTCAGTTTTATATTCTGCTGCATACCGTAAAAGATATTCATGTGTGGTTTACCAATAGAGATTTTTGACTGCACTATTTAGCCCTAGTTGAATATTAAAGGAAAATTTGCAGTATAGGACCTGATTCTTGTCATAAGTTGTCATATGATTCCTTTTGGGAGTTACACTTCCACAAGTGTGCCCTTACTAGATATTTTTAGCCAAGGTCACCATTCATGAGATCATTGGGAGTTACTTTTCTTTAGAATTCGAATTGGTGGATGCTTTCCTTGATTTGGTTGTGTTACAACTTCCTTGTGGACCCACATTATCCACTTATGCGCCATCCTTGTCCAATTTTATCTAATATTGCACTAACTGCACATTTTGGACATCACATTTTACAAATTCATGACCCAAATTACCATCTTAATAATTTCTCATAAACTTTACCAAATGACTTAAGGCCATGTATCCCCCTAGTCCAATAGAGTGGTCCATAGTAAAACTTTGGGGGCATAACAGTTAGATAGATGAATGAAGTAAGTGTGAGCAACTATGAAATTAAGCCCTGCAGATGATAAAATTTCTCATTTAAACACATAAAAATTTCGATGTAAGTTGTGACTTAATTCTAAAAATTTATATTATAACTTCGTGTTACCTACCAAGCCATGCTTGGTTGGTTATATCAAGTGAGCCAACAAAAACGAACAAACATCATTGTTCATTCTTCAAAGTTTAGAAGTCAGCCAGGCTTCTTCTGGGAAAAATTTAAAAATTTTCTCGAACGACATGTTCATACCCCCTTAGGGGAGTTGTAATAAAATGTCCTAGCATGGTGAAGTATGTAAAAGACTCGGTCTCCTAAACTTAGACATCAATCCGACTAGCGCAAACTGTTTTTTCAATTGGTGAATATTGTTGTTGAACAAACGACTAATAATTTCCGAGTTTTTCACTCACACTTCCAAAGTTGAAGTGGTCGTCTTGGTGGTTAAACCTAGGGAGGTTATTAGAGTCTATGTGTCCATGTTTATAAACATGCTAGGCATTAATATTGAGTTATATGGACATGTGTTAGGTCCCCCTAGGTTTATTTTAATTTTTGATGAAAATAAATTTTTCCGTAAACTTAGGCTATTTTTTAATAGTTTAATTGGAATAATTATAAATGTAATAGAAGTGTGGTTAAGCATCGGATTTTGCCATGGGGGTGCTCATTTTCTACTCAAAGCACCCGTTTAACCCAAAAATCCACTTTTCCGAAGATTTAAGTAATAAATCTATCTATCACTTAAGTCAAAAAAACTCCAAAAAATCAAAAATATCAATTAAGAAATAGAAAAATTAAATAATGGAGAAAATCCCAAATTCCTAAATCAATGGAATAAGGTTGGATTTGATTGATATCAGTGGCATCGGCTTCAGATGAGGTAGGCGAGCCCTCTCCTTAACTCAAGCGTGTGATTGAGGTTGGTGAGGGAGGTGTCAGGCTCATGCTAGCCTAGAGGTTGCACCCCTCTCTCTCCTCCCTCACGTGTGGGTGTTGTTGCCCACCTATTTCGACTAGGTGGCAACTCCATGTACAGGAAGATGTACATAATTGTACAAGTTGTACCTTGGAAAATCTGAGGATTTTTCACTCCTGCAGGGCTATTGCCCCTTTGTAAAACGAAATGTCCGCTCCCTTGCGTGGGAAAATTAATGTAATTTTGTATGCTAGTGTGGGTCATATGGTACGGATGCCACACCATGGAACTGGTTGTTAGGGAAGTCCCCTCATCGAGTGTTTTTCCCTTTCCAATTGATCTTGTTGCGTAAACGAGTTTAATCGGTTTGGTTTTCACTCAAAATCCTCCAAAGTGGTGACGGGTGTTCTAACAGTCAAGTCCATGGGGTGGCTAAGGGTTCAAAATGTTATTCGTGACCATGCTAGACACTTGTATAGAGTCTTGCGGAGTTTCGTTGTATTGTTGTATTTTATTTTATTTATTTTCTGGTTAATTAATTTCACCCCTTGGTGATTAATTAACTCAGTTTGGTGTAATAATGTAATTGCTGAAGCATGGCATTTTGTAATAGGGGCTATGAATGCAAAGTTAATTGCTATGAAACCCCCTAAGCCATTGCTTCGAGTCCCATGTCATTCTGATGAGTGGTTGAGGAGATAGACCATTTTTGTCTAAGCAAGGTCTATTTTTCCTAGGGAATTAATTAAATTCCCTAAGTCAAAATTCACATTTTTTTATTTTGAAGTAAAAAATCAAGAAATGCCATGGTAAGTTAGTTTGGGGATCCCTGAGCCTAGGAGAACTTACTCCAAAGTTTTTCACCCCCCCATGGCCTAGATATTAATTTTTCAAGTTATTTTTTTAATTTTTCCTAAGTCAATTCTAGGAAAATTTAAAAATTAAAATTGAAAATAATTAAATCTAAGGTGAAATGTGTATTTAGCCCAAGTCTAAGGTTAAAAATTTATCTTGGATGTAAGTGGCTAAAGTCAAAGCCTAGTTAAGAGGTGATCCAAGTAAATGTCTGAAGATCTCCTAAGTGGGGCGTCCCTTTTGTCTTAATAAAATAAAAAGATTAAAAAATTAAAGATCAAAAATTAAAAAATTAAAAAATAAAATATTAAAAATAAAAAGTTAAAAATAAAATATAAGATTAAAACTTAAAAATAAAAGATAGTAATTAAAAAATAAAAAAATAAAAAGATAAAATAAAAAATAGAAAAGATAAAAATTAAAATTAGAATAAAAGATAAAAACAATAAAATAAAATAAAAAAAGATTTAAAATAAAAGATAGTAATTAAAAGATTAAAAAATAAAAGATAAAAACAAAAAAGTAAAAAGATTTAAAATTAAAAATTAAAAAAAGATAAAAACAAAAAAGTAAAAGATTAAAAATGAAAGACAAAATTAAAAATTAAAAAAAGATAAAACACAAAAGATAAAAATTAAAATTTGAGTCAAAGGGGCCCATGATTTTTCTATTAACATAAAAGCTCATCTAATGGTGGATTTTAAATCAAAGACCTAGATCTAAAGGTGAATATTACTTGGACATGGATTAAGCTTATGGCCTTTGATTAAAAATTAATCTAAAGGTGGAGATTAATTGAGAAGAATAGAAAGTCAAATACCTAGATCTAGTGGGGGAGATTAAACCCTAGATCTAGATCTAATCTCAACCATTTATCTTCAAGAGATTGGGGATTGCCTCAACTATATAATGAGGGTCTCACTCCCTCATTAAACACCATCACNTAAACCCTAGATCTAGATCTAATCTCAACCATTTATCTTCAAGAGATTGGGGATTGCCTCAACTATATAATGAGGGTCTCACTCCCTCATTAAACACCATCTCTTATGTTATTGTTATGCTGCCGGAAAATTCTTCTTCTCACTCTCATATTCTTGCTACCTTGTATTGAAGTTTTGCCCAAGATGGGCTATTTTAATAAAAATTCTTTGGAGGAATACTATGCTGCAACTTTTCATGATCTACATTTCCTGAGGTAACCTTGTATTTATTTTGTTTGCATTTGTTGTATTTTTCTAGTTAGCTCTCCACAAAGTGTTTGTGGAGAGATCAAAGAATAGAAGTGTTTTTATTCTTTTTTGTGAACGATTTGACATTTCTTACAAAGTGTTTTGCAAGANGATATTTCTTACAAAGTGTTTTGCAGGAAGTATTAGGTGTTCATCTCTAGAAGTACAATTTTTTGCAGGCATAGTTTGTATTGCAGGTTATCCAAGCAAATAAATTTCTTCAAGAAACATCATTCCGGCAACAATTTAAATTCGGCCATCTACTTTCAGCCTGTTTTAAACAGAGTTATATTCACTGTTTAGTGAATATAAACCTTGTTTTAAATCCCTAACCTCATATATATTAATTTAACTTGTTATTTCTGCTATTTTAGTATTATTTAGGTGGCTGGAAACTCATTTTCCAGCCCTCTAAATTCCATATTACTGTCATTTATTACATTCAGAAATTTTTTGTAAATTTGTAATTATACTGGTTTCAGCAAGTATTTATCATAACACTTTGGGCTTAATCGTGGTATCCCGCATCTGAACTCAAAGGACCGAGATCAGAACGCGAAGCGCTCAATGATGTTATAGATATTTGTCTGTTACTTAGATTTTCTTTTATGTAAAAAATTGTAAATCTTGTACTAAATTTTTTAAAAACATTTTTAGGTGTTTTATGTGATTTGCAGCGAAAAATAGCTCGCTGGTTTTTGACAGGTTATTCACATTTAAAGAAGAATTGCTGCCCCAAAAGACATAAAATCTCCTCAAGTTTCAACCGGCATAAAAGGGGTTCCATTCCTCAACTTTTTCTTTCAAACTTTTCTGTTATTGTAAACCCCAAAGAGAGTCTCTTGGGGTATTCTTTAAAGTCTTGTAATCATTTGTAATTTATGAGTAAGTAGATTAGGAAGAGATAGATAGTTAGTTTTATTTCCAGCTACCCACCTATCTTTGTGACAGACCATCATCTCTGTCACAAAAATTGTTGTGAGGTGAGTTTACTGTAGTTAGTCGAGTATTTCTTTCAAGTTTATGCAACTTTACTTTTCTGTCTAAAAGTAATCATACAACCCATCAAACCTGTGTATCCTCTATCCACTTGTCATCTCCCTTTAGGGAATTCAAGCTGGATATGAAAAACAGGGTAAGTGGGGGCTTAGGTAATTAGATTAACTTTCATTTTCTTGTACTACAATCTACGATCAAACAATTTATTTCCCAAGTTCTTATTCGTCATTTTTAAAATAAACCTTGCATATTAACCATCAAATATTAAAATTTACTTTTAAAATTTACCAACAAAAACTTCCAACATCCTGCTCCTCTACTCGGTTATCACCCTCCGGGGTACTCCGAGATACGACTAGGGAAGAGGAAGTCCTAGTTTAATAGGCATCCATCTAGAGATTTTTAAGCTGATTAAAAACGGTGACTCGGAAGCTGCAAGGGGTAGCAGGCTGGGGACAGTCTCTAGGCGCTTTGACGTCCTCCTTGTGAGCACCGGGCCATTGGGGTTTGACCTGTGAGCTAGGGGTGGGCTTGCTCCCACCTGTTGAGCGCAACAGCATTCCATCTTCAGTTTGAGCAGAACTAGATCAGGGTAGTCACACCACCGGATCTAANCAAGCTGGATATGAAAAACAGGGTAAGTGGGGGCTTAGGTAATTAGATTAACTTTCATTTTCTTGTACTACAATCTACAATCAATCTCTTTACTTCCCATG
>LPNX010641910.1:352222-377865 GCA_001517045.1 Pseudotsuga menziesii | reverse complement strand
TGTTTAATTTACGGTTGGTTCAATCGTTTTAACTCAAAGTGCTTCTCTGCCATATTGGAAATCTTATTTACATTGTATACATTGGTAAACCACCTGTGCATTGGCTTAGTATTTGGTTCATTGACGATTATGATTATATCATTTGTTATCTCATTGTTAAACATTTAAGTCGTAGTTTAATCATTGCTGAAATACTTTGATTTGTTATTGTTGTAATTTTGTATCTTTTGACTCCATTTAATATAGGCACTGGTCTTATAATTTTGTAATCTTAATAAAAAGATCCCTTTAATTAATCTTCAATTAATTAATAAACCTGGAACATAGTCTTTCCATAGGGACTACCCCCCTTGGCTCTGTTGGGATCTTGGCTAAACGGAGGAGCTGTACACTGTGGTGACAGTGGTCCCCAGCTCTCGCTTGCCCCCAAGGACACACATAGCAAGTTGTGACTTTCCTGCGTCTTAAAGTGTGAATTAGGCGGCAACAGGTGTGTTGGCACAGGATGGATGGATGGGAGAGTTGGTTGAAAGAGGTGTCATCCACCTCTCCAGTTCCACTCCCCTTCCACTAAACTTCAACTCAGATAAGACTATCTCTTATCTCTACTTCTCTCTGCCAGTCAAGGATGTGCCCCTCTTGTTCAATATGGCTATAAATAAAGCATGCACCCTCTCATTTCAAACTAGCAAGAGTTGGATGAAGGGCTAGTGGCTATTGTAATGTTGTAATATTCATTCCTTTTCTAAGAATAAAGAAGCTTTGGAGGTTGTATCGTGTTGTGCCTTTGTGTGTGGATTACCAGTCATGCTGTAAATGTGGTTACTTTTATTTTTCTCGTTTCTTACTTCCTTTGTGTACTGGCTAGGAAGGATTCAGCTGCATCAATAGAAGTTTAAATTGGCAAGTAAAATTACTTGCTTGTTTTTATTCATATTATATATGTTCAAGAATCTAGGTTATACATGTTTAAATAAGATTATTTAGTGATATTTTCTTTCTTTCATATATATATATATCACGAGGTGTGTGCAATATTTGTGATCTAATTTCAGGTTTCCAAGAACGGAGGAGGTGTGGATCAAGATTGACGCTATTCATTTTCCAATAAACTCAAGACACTGTCCGTCGGCACTCCACAAAAGGGCCTCTCTTGGCTAATTCATTCCAACAACAAACCAGGCTTCACTCCTCTTCCTCTTTTCTTTAAATCAAAATCTCCTTGGTTACCGTGCTTGTTTATGAGTATCTAAGTTATTATAATCAAAATTATTTGTTATATCTCATCCATAAGCATTTAAAAAACTAGATCTAAATTTTCAAAGTTTCATAAGCATCCTAGATCTAGTTTAACAAAGTTCACTTCCGAGCAAGCTTGTTTAAAAGTAGATCTTAATCTTGTTTAGAAGGCATTTTCTTGGATCATTCTAAAGATCAAATATTGCATAGAAGTGCATAGTCTTATTGGCTTCATAGAAAGCAAGCCAAGAACCCAAGAAAAGCTTGCTTTCCTTGTTCAAAAGGCACTTCCAAAGTGTTCTTGGGCACATTTCATTGATAAAGCTTGCTGGATTTAGCAGGTCCATGAAAAACGAGAAGGAAACGCTGCCCAAAAAATTGAATTTTGGGCCATCCGGAGCTTCCCAGGAGTTCCCTCTACTTTTGTAGCTTTTTTCCCAAAAATTTGTAAGCCGTTGGGTTCATTTTCTATAAGAACCAAGTGGCATTTCCTAACAAGCATTGTAACTGAACATAATAAAAGTCTTTGAGTAGGCTTTGTTAAAGTTAGTGCAGCTGTGAAACCCATTCTCAAAGAGGATGGTACCCTAGTCAGTTGACTAGGGCAGAGTAAGACACTAGAAGGTACCCTAGGGCCCCCAGTAGTCTCCTGGGGTTCTTGGTCTAGGACCAAACAGGTTGATGCCATGGCAAATCCCCTAACATGTGGCTAGGGCGCCTATGTGCCTCCAGGGTATTCTGGTCTGGGACCAGGGACACGATGTCCAAGTAGATCCTGCAGGTAGAAGCAGAGACATATTCTGGTCTGGGACCAAGGACACGATGTCCAAGTAAGCCCTGCAGGTAGTTGATCAACTTTCAGTGTGAGACTGAAACTCAGCTTAGTACTGAGAACCATTCTCCAAGAGAATGGAGGAACCGGTCAGAGTCCAAGGGTTGATCAACATGATTCAGTGTGAGACTAAAACTCAGCCTAGGGCTGAAAGGCATTCTTTAAGAATGGAAGATAATGATGTCCCCTCTCCTAATCGGTTATTGCTAGGTTGCTTCTCAAGAGACTAGACACCCCTTGACGATGTCCCTAGCACCTAACCCTTAGGAGCAGTGTTGAGGACGTAAGGTTTGTACCATTCATTTGGATCTTTCCCTTATACAGTGATGACAAAAATATATAAAACAATGTACCTTCAAAGAGAGAAAAGTTTACTGGTTTTTGTTGTTCCTATAAAGGAGTCATTTGCCCACCTTTTATAGTTCACCTTATCCTGTGAGTATGTGGGTTGTTGTGACCCTCTTGCTTGACACTTGGTCCTCTACCTTACCTGGTCCTGGCACTCTTACTTGTGTGCACCTTTGATTATGATGACTCCTACTTTATGGATTTTTATCCTAAGTGTATTTACCTTAAGGTTTATAAAAGTACCATTGGACCATTTATTGTTATGGTGACTTTATGTTTTAAAAACGCCCTTTGACCCTTTATTTGTGAATGTTCACTTTATGAACCTTTTACCTTATGACCTTATTTTAAAACCATTAACAATTATTTATTATTTTATATTTGAACCTTTCAACCATTTACTTACTTTATGGCTCTTACTTGGACCTTTGTTATTTTACTTTTTTACTTTTTTTATTATCATTGGACGATTTATTATTTGGACTAAAACCTTATAAAAAGGCATTAGTAATTATCCAAGCCATATCATTTGATCCTGATCTCCTCATCTAGCGTGACTGGGTTTCTCTCCGCTAGCTTCCTCAATTCTGATCCTGTCGCGTGTTTGATCTCTCAACATCAGTGATTCCCTATGCGTGGATGTGTCTAGTGCGACTCATCATCAAGTTTGTTGTTGTTGACCTTTCTGCGTGACTCATCCTCACGTTTGCTCCAGCGTGATCTCCACTTGCGTGATTCCTCTTGCCCGCATCTGAGTATTTGATCCTGTGATCACCTTATCTGCTTCTCTGTGACTAGTCCTGTGATTTGCTTGCACCTGCGTGACCCGTGATCTCTTCTCCTTGCGTGGATCACCTTGCCTGCACCTGCATGACCCGTGATCTCTTCTCCTTGTGTGATATTTCACGTGACTGTAGCTTGTCTTGCCCTCCACGCGATTTCTGCCCAAGCTCTCTCCCTGTAATTGTATTCCTTTCCCACGTGGCTCTCTGACTGGGTCTTGCTACTCCAAGCAGTTTACTGCTCCCCGGGACTGAGTTTACTGCTGCACATGGTTGCTCTCCTTCACCTGCGTGGACTGCAGGTTTTACACCGACATGATTTCTCTTACTTGTAGAGTGTGAACTTACCTACGTGTTTTCTCTTTCCCGTGGTATCTATCCTAGTGTGGTTTATTTACACCTATGTGGCTACTCATTTCAGTGATAGTCTCTATCCTATCTTGGTTGTGTATACACCAGCGTGACTTCATTCTTGCTCAACGTGATATACCTTCAGTTGACTGTGCAAGTCACTATCAGCAGCGTGACTGTGTGCTTCTTGTTAGTATGACTATGCTGCTAATTTGATTGAAAAATCCAAGGTCTATTTACTTCTACCTAAACTCTCTCTCTCAAGGTACGCAATTTGTTTACCCAGATTGACTTGTTCCTTCGGTGGCAAGATCAAACTTAAAAGTATCTGAGTATAAGGTTGATTCAAATAATGGGTATGATTCTTTAATGTTGTTATCTCCTACACATTATATTTTTTTTTTTTGTACATGGTATTTGGTGAAACATCTCAATGACCAACTTTAACGCAGTGGCCAGCAGAGCGTTAAAGTTAGACTAACTTTAACGCAGTGACCAGCAAAGCGTTAAGTTGAAAGAGATGAAAAATATGTTGTTTTGTTTTATTACAGTTTAAATTTAATTAAGGAGTACTATTGTTTATATGTTCTTGCATTAAGTTTACTACTTGTGTTAAAACGCATCTGACCTTTAAATTTCAACATGGTATCTGAGCATAGGTTGTAGCTAACTTTGTTTTGCAGCCAACGGAAACTACATCGATCCTAAGACAAGATTTATATCTTACAGAAGCTTACTCTTCAAGATTGACAAGTAAAGGTTAAGATGACTACTCCCTCAGTAAAATCCGAAGATAGGCTTGAGGGAGCCTCCAACTTCAATGCATGGAAGGCTAGGGTTCTAAATATCCTAGAAGAAACCGATCTAGGTGATTTGGTTACCAGAGTTGTTGAAGAGCCCACTACAGCCCAAGGAAGAGCAACATTCAAGAGGAAGCAAGCCAAGGCAAAGAGAGCCATCTTTGACTCAATTAAAGATAATATGATGGTTGTGTTAGCTCCTTTAAGGACAGCCAAAGAATGCTTTGATACTCTAGCTAACCTCTATGAGAAGAAAGCTCCTACTCAGAGAAGAGCCTTGAAGAAGCAACTTAGATCACTTAAGATGGAGAAGGACGAGACTGTTGCAACCTTCTTTTCCAGGATCTCCCAAATAAGAGATCAACTCATGGCCATTGGAGATAAAGTAGAATATGATGATCTTGTGCAGACAGTGTTCGATGGCCTTCCTACAACTTGGGAGACATTCTTTGCTTCAGTAAATGGAAGAGAGGTTCAGCCAAACTTTGAAAGGTTGTGGCATGATTGTTTAGATGAAGAAAGTAGGATCCAAAGTAGATCTAAGCCTCCATCTGATAAGAATCAAGCTCTAGTTGTCAAAACAAAGAAAGGAAAGAATCCTCCACCACACAAGGACAATAGTAAGGAACCTCGAGGTAAGCATTCTTTTAAATCAAGGGTTAAGTGTTATAACTATGGTAAGCTTCGTCATTATGCATGGGACTGTAGAAAATCATCTAACAAAAATTGGCATAGAAAGAAAAATCATGTTTCAATTGCTACAGAAGAAGAGCAACCTCAGCAAAAGAGATCAAGGGTTGAGACCAAGAACCTAGATCAAGGAAAAGAATATTACTTGGCTTTAGCACTTTCAAGTTCCACCTCAAACCTATCAGGTTCCTGGTGGATAGACAGTGAAGCAACCAAGCATATGACCGGATTCAAGAAGACCTTGGCAACTATCAAGGCCAAGCAGTTCCACAAGAAAGTGGAACTTGGAGATGGAAGTACCTTTGACATTAAAGGGGTTGGTTCAACCGACATACAGCTTGATTCAGGTACGTTGATTCATGTTAGGGAAATTTTATATGTTCCTGATCTAAAGAAGAATGTTATTTCAGTGACAGTTTTAGGAGATAAGGGGTACTCTGTAACTTTCTCAAAAGGAAAAGTTTTGATATGGTCTAAAGGTAGAAGTATAAGCTCAGCCATTGTGATTGGAGTTCGTGAAGGTGACCTCTATAAGGTCCCAGGACATGTTGTTAAAGCTTTATACCCCAGTCAAAATTCAGAGATCAAGAGGGAGCAAACTATACTTTTCAATCCCCAACCAAGAGGGGTTGCAGAATATGAAAATGTAATCTTCCATCAATCCTCCAGTGACTCAGAGATGGAAATCTATGAGATTTCTTGTTTAGTGAAGCAGAGGGAGAAGGCCAAAAAGCCTACATCTTATCTCATTGAGAAGCCTATTGAAAAGCTTCAAGGTTGCCCCAATAAGAGCCATGTCACTGATTTAGTTTACTCCCATTATGAGGAGTCTATCAAACAACAAGTTTGGCAAAATGATATGTGGAAAGTGATTCTCAACTATCAAAGGAAGTCAGTTATAACCTCCAAGAGGATCTATGAGCTCATGCTTCATGTTGAGATGGAGAGTTGTTTGAAGCTCTCAAGAAACCCTGTATTTGATGACAGCCTGAAAGACATCGAGATGAGTTATCACCATGTAAAGGTGCAATATGTTATCGATGTGCTAAGAATGTTCCTCTTGCTGAGGGGAGTGTTAAAGATAGTGCAACTATGAGATCCATTCTCAGAGAGGATGGTACCCTAGTCAGTTGACTAGAGCAGAGTAAGACCCTAGAAGGTACCCTAGGGCCCCCAGTGGTCTCCTAGGGTTCTTGGTCTAGGACCAAGCAAGTTGATGCCATGGCAAAGCCCCTAGCATGTGGCTAGGGCCCCTATCTGCCTCTAGGGTATTATGGTCTAGGATCAGGGAAGCGATGTCCAAGTAGATCCTGCAAGTAGAGGCAGAGACATATTTTGCTTTGGGACCAAGGACACAATGTCCAAATAAGCCCTGCAAGTAGTTGATCAACTTTCAGTGTGAGACTGAAACTCAGCTTAGTACTGAGTATAAGGTTGATTCAAATAATGGGTATGATTCTTTAATGTTGTTATCTCCTGCACATTATTTATTTATTTTTTTGTACATGGCATTTGGTGAAACATCTCAATGACCAACTTTAACGTAGTGACCAGCAGAGCGTTAAGTTGAAAGAGATGAAAATTATGTTGTTTTGTTTTATTACAGTTTAAATTTAATTAAGCAGTACTATTGTTTATATGTTCTTGCAATAAGTTTTATTACCGAACAGTTGGCTGCAACAAAAGCAACGAGAGTGGTTAGTTAAAATAGATTCACATCTGAATTAACCTCCCAAGGCGAAAATCCAAGGCCTCGAATTAATCCATTGCAGGGAAAGTTCACAAAGGAAGCAAGAACAACTGGGTAGTGACCTCGGGATACCGTCAAGCTACACCCTTGTTGGTGTAGTGTTGGACACATCTCAGAGACTCCGATCCATCCCACATATTCTTCCCGTGAAACTGCATCGGATAAGGGTTTTGGACATACTCCGCGTACCATCAAGTATATTTGGAGTTCCCTTCCCCCCTAATCTAATTCACGCATTTTCACATCTTAAAATAAAATTACCAGGAGCACCTGCAAAACATATCTTTTAGCACTTTAACACTCCTATTTCATTGGTGACTCCATTTAAGGTGTTGGTTTGTTTTTTGTATCTTTATTAAGTATCTGAATTCTGGTGTCGATTAAAGCAATTGTGTTACCAAAATTTTACTCTCATATGTTGTTGTGCTCTTTATTTTAAATATTATCTCAAAAACTATTTGCAAGTATCTTGTTACTTTTGTAAAACTCCTAAATATTTCACTCATTCACAAACACAATAAAGCCTTAGCAACCTTAGAATTTAATAGGGTCTACCCTCCTTGGCTTCGATTAGGAGTTGGCCTAAACGGACGAGCTAAGAACAAGGTGACAACCTTGACTCGAGACTTGCCCCCAAGGATGTTAAGCTAGTAGAAACAAGGAAGGTCTTTCTGCATGCATGTGTTATTGCATGCAGAAGACTTAAATAGGAAACCGGTTGTATTTAATTTACTTTGGAAAATAAATTAAAGTGATCTAAATTAACTTTAGTGAAACACTAGTTAAAGTGAAAGCGAAATCAGCGTTTTTGCTTTACTACTAGTTAAAGTGAAAGTGAAATTAGGGTTTTTGCTTTACCACTAGTTAAAGTGAAAGTGAAATTAGGGTTTTTGCTTTACCTAAAGATATAAAAGAGAGATCAATTGGTGGAGAGGACACACACACTTGTATTCCGACAGAGACAGATACAGACAGAGAGAGAAAGTCAAACAGAGGATTTAGCTGGGAAGACGGAGGAGCGAGCTGCATGATCACCGAGCTTCGTACAGCTAGGTCGTACACTCACATAGGAGGGTGTTGAGGTTTAGCTAGGATTTGCCCAGTGATTCTGTCATGTAGCTGCATTCACCAAGTTTGGGTGAATTTGCAGTGATTGTAACGTTCCAAATTTTTTCATAATAAAATCTATAGCTGACTGTTGCACCGGTTTTCCCATCTTGGGTTTTTCCGGAGGTTTCCATACCCAAAATAATAGTGTCAATATTGTGATGTGATGTTGTGATTTATTTCTCAGTTTTATATTCCGTTGCATACTGTAAAAGATATTCATGTGTGGTTATCAGTAGAGATTTGCATGCACTGTTTAGCCCTAGTTTGAATATTAAAGAAAAATTTACATGGTATCAAAGCTCTGGTGAGCTAAAGTTGAGAGATTTGCAGCAGCAGTGATAGATGAGGGCAGATCTATAGGAAGACACAAACCTAGACTTCCAGATCTAGGGTTTGATAGGTGCATTTCACTATGGACGTGCAGTTGAGAGTTGAAGATAGACTCCAGGGTGCTCAGAACTTTCCTACATGGAAAGAAAGGATCACAAGGATCCTGGACGTTAGTGATGCAAAGGAGCACATTGACTCCACGAAGGTTGCAACCACAGATCCGGCAGATTTAGCAACTTGAAAGAAGATTGATTCCAGAGACATGTTGATTATCATGGATGGAGTGAAGGACCATATAGTCCCTCACCTTTCTGGTAAGAAGACCGCAACAGAGATGTGGACGGCTTTGAAGAGTTTGTACCAAAGCAAGAAAGAGAACTGGAAGATGGTGTTGCAAGAGAAGATACACAACACCAAGATGGCCAAGGGAGAAGGAGTGGTGCCTTATCTCACAAGGCTCACATAGATCAGGGACGAGCTTGGAGCTGTTGGCTCTAAGACAGTGGATGAGGAGCTAGTTCGGATAGCCCTCAATGGATTCTCTAAGCCATGGAACACCTTTGTCAAAGGTGTTATGGCTAGGGAGAAGCTCCCTGATTGGCAGAGACTATGCGATGACTTTGTGCAAGAGGAGACCCGGATGGGTCAAAAATCAAGCTCATCCAACAGTGCCCCACAGATTGTGGATGAGGAGGCTCTAGCCCTTACAGGGAAGAGCAAGGGGAAGGCAAAGAGGAAGAAGGATGGTAAGAAGAACCTTGACGTGTCAAAGGTCAAGTGTTTTATCTGCCACAAGCAGGGACACTTTGCCTCCCAATGCCCAGACAGGAAGAAGAAGAGTAACACTCAGATGGTTGGATCTGCAGAGGTGGATGAGTTTAGCAGGAACTTCGATGAGGAGTTATGCTTGATAGCTTGCATGGAAAGCACCACAGGGAGCAACATATGGTACATCGACAATGGAGCATCTAGTCATATGACTGGACAGAAGAGATTCTTCAGAGACTTGCAGGAGGGTGGAACAGGGATCCACATTGAGCTGGGTGATGATGCGCGGTATCAGGCGCAGGGAGTTGGCACTATTTCGTTTGAGAGGGAGTCTAGCAAACCCCTTAGTTTTGTTAATGTGTTGTATTCTCCAGCACTGACCAAGAACCTTATATCAGTTTCCACTCTGGAGGACAAGGGATATCAGGTGAAGTTCCATGACCATAGAGTATATATTAAGCCCAAGTGGTCAGATAGGAGCTTGGATCGAGTAATTGGCAGGAGGAGCAGGAAAGTGTACAAACTACACTTTGAGCCTGCAAAGGCTCTAGATAGCAACAGCAACAACAGCAGTCAAGGTGAGTTATAGCATAGGAGGATGGCACACTTACACCATGGAGCACTAAAGCATCTGAGACAGACAGTCATTGGAGTTCCTCAGGTACAGGAGGAAAAGCATAACCACTACAAAGGTTGTGCTTTGGGGAAGAACATCATGAAGCCTTTCCCACAAAGTGAGCACAAGTCTAAGGAGCCCTTGGACTTGGTGCATTCGGATGTATGCGGACCTATGAGTGTCCATTCGTTCAGTGGTTACAGCTACTGCGTAACCTTCATTGATGACTATTCCAAGAAGGCCTAGATCTATTTTCTGAAGGCCAAGTCAGAGGTCTTTGAGAGGTTCCGAGAGTTCAAGACTCTCGTGGAGAACCAAACAGGGAAGAAGATTTGGGTGTTGAGGACAGACAACAAGGGTGAGTACACTTCCAATGAGTTCATTGAGTATTGTTCGATTGAGAGGATCAAGAAGGAGCACACTGTGCCTCATACCCAACAGCAGAATGGAGTTGCAGAGCGGAAGAATAGGACGATGGTTGGAGCAGCCAAGGCCATGCTATTTGATCAGGGATTACCACTATTCCTTTGGGCCGAAGCATACAAGACTGCAGTATACATTCAGAACAGGTGTCCCCACACAGCTTTGGGGAGGAAGACACCAGAGGAGGTCTTCACAAGCACTAGGTCAGATGTGAGTCACATTTGCATATTCGGTAGTGTCTGCTATTGTCATGTTCATGCTGACAATAGGAAGAAGTTGGATCCTTCTGGAGAGAAGGGGCTACTTGTTGGGTACAGCAAGATTTCGAAGGCATATAATGTTTACATTCCAGCTCGCATGAGGATTATTGTGAGCAGGGATGTCCAGTTCGATGAGGACAAGGCCTTGAGGAGATCTTTGGACTTACCAGCAGAGTAGCAGCCAGCACGGGAGTCGGGGGTCAAGTTGGAGGATCCAAATGTACAAGTACAAGTACAGACACAGAGCACAGGTTATGATGGTCAGAGGGAGTCAGGTGGACAGGATCCTTCAGTCATTGACTTGAAGGATGAGCTGCAGCAGGAGACGGATATCCAGCAACCGCAGCATGTTGACACTAGGCCAAGGCCTAAGTGGTTTAGGTCCACAGTGCAGGATTCTAGTCAGGTAGATCCTCCACAGACATCTTTTAGACGGAGTGTACCACCAGAGAGGCTTAGTTACATGGCACTGATGACAGAGTTGATTAACTTTGAACCTTCCAGCTTCAGGGAGGCTGCACAACATGATGTGTGGCAGGAGGCTATGGTTGAGGAGTATGACTCCATTATGAAAAAAAAGTATGGGAGGCTGTGGCGAGGCCACAAGGAAAAAAGGTGGTGGGATCCAGATGAATCTACAAGGTGAACCATGTAGCAGACGGAAGTGTAGAAAAATATAAGGCATGCTTCCATTCAGACCATTATCTCACTAGCAGCTGAGATGGGTTGGCGAGTCCATCACATGGACGTCAAAACCTCCTTCCTCGACGGAGTGATAGAGGAGGAGGTGTATATGGAGCAGCCAAAGGGGTTTGATGTGGAAAACAGGGAGACGCGTGTATGTAGACTGCATCGAGCTCTTTACGGGCTCAAGCAGGCACCTCGAGCATGGTACTCGAGGATTGACATCTATCTACGGGAGATGGGATTTCAGCGGAGTGAGGCTGACCACAACTTGTACCTCTTGACAGGTGAGGTGCCTCTCATACTCGTCATGTATGTGGATGATCTCTTTTTGACAGGAGATGAGAAGCTGATTGGAGACTGCAAGTCCAACCTTGCAGTGGAGTTTGAGATGAAGGACCTTGGGCTGATGCATAACTTTCTGGGCTTGGAGGTTTGGCAGAGAGATGGATGCTTCTTCATCGGACAGGGGAAGTGTGTAGTAGAGATCTTGAAGAGATTCAAGATGGTGGACTGCAAGCCTATGGCCATACCTCTAGTTTCCAATTGGAGGAAGATTGATGCATCAGGATCAGACGGATTTGATCCTACCTTGTATCATCAGCTTATCGAATCGCTTATGTATCTGGTCAACACTCAACCAGACATCAGCTTTGCAGTAAACTCTTTGAGTCAGTTCATGGTGGACCCTCGGAGAGTGCATTTGACGACTACGAAGCACATACTTCACTACATCAGAGATACAGTGGAGCATGGATTGGTTTATGAGCGCAAGGAGAGCGTACAGTTAGCAGGTTTCACAGATGCTGACTGGGCAGGATGTGTAGAGGACCGGAAGAGTACTTCATGTTGTTGTTTCGGCATTGGATCAGTGATTATCTCTTGGTTCAGCAGGAAGCAGAAATTAGTTGCATTGAGCTCGGCAGATGCTAAGTACATGGCAGCTAGCATGGTTGCTTGTGAGGGTATGTGGCTGAGGAAGTTACTTGCAAGGTTGTTCGAGTGTGAGCTAAAGGTTACAATAGTTCACTGTGATAATCAGAGTGGCATCAGGCTATCTGAGAATCCAGTGTTCCATGACCGGAGCAAACACATAGACATCAGATACCACTTCTTGAGAGATTGTGTTCAGAGAGGAACCATTCGATTGGAGTACATACAAACGGATGAACAAGTGGCGGACATTTTCACCAAGGCACTTTGCAGACAGAGTTTTGTGAAGTTCAAGGATAAGTTGGGGTTGCTACCGAATCCTTTCCTCGTTGAGAGGGAGTGTTAAACTAGTAGCAACAAGGAAGGTCTTCCTGCATGCATGTGTTCTTGCATGCAGAAGACTTAAATTAGGAAACCAGTTGTATTTAATTTACTTTTCCTAAGTTTACTTTGGAAAATAAATTAAAGTGATCTAAATTAACTTTAGTGAAACACTAGTTAAAGTAAAAGTGAAATTAGGGTTTTTGCTTTACCACTAGTTAAAGTGAAAGTGAAATTAGGGTTTTCGCTTTACCTAAAGTTATAAAAGAGAGATCAATTGGTGGAGAGGACACACAAACTTGTATTCTGACAGAGACAGGATATAGACAGAGAGAGAAAGTCAGACAGAGGATTTAGCTGGGAAGACGGAGGAGCGAGCTGTAGGATCACCGAGCTTCGTACAACTAGGTCGTACACTCACACAGGAAGGTGTTAAGGTTTAGCTGGGATTTGCTCAATGATTCTGCGGTGTAGCTACATTCGCCAGGTTTGGGTGAATTTGAAGTGATTGTAACGTTCCATATTTTCTCATAATAAAATCTATATCTGACTGCTGCACCGGTTTTCCTATCTTGGGTTTTTCCGAGGTTTCCATACCCAAAATAACAGTGTCAATATTGTGATGTGATGTTGTGATTTATTTCTCAATTTTATATTCCACTGCATACTGTAAAAGATATTCATGTGTGGTAATCATTAGAGATTTGCATGCACTGTTTAGCCCTAGTTTGAATATTAAAGGAAATTTTACAAAGGACACACAGAGTGGCTTGAAGATTTCTTCCCCGTTCCCCCCCCCCCCCAGATGTGTGAAAGGCGACAACATTTTTTGGCATAGTTGTCAGGGATAAATCTTTTTATTCCCGAAGCACAACTTAACTTTTCTTTTTTGATAGACCTTGTCTTTAAAAAACTAAAATTAAAACTCGATCCATCTGGAGACTCCACTATCTAATATCCCTCCAAGGTATTCTACCCGAAGGAACTCCGAAGGAGTATTCGATCTCATCCCTGAGCTTGAAAGGGCTTATAGAAGGAGATTGAATAGACAAACTTCTCGTAGAATCCTTGAAGATTTAGGGTCCCAATCCCTCTCAGATACCCATTATCTATTTGAAGAGATTCATATCCATCAATCTAAAGAAATGTTTGATTTCTTCAAACCCCTTGACTTTACTTAGATAGCAGGTGCTCCTCATACCATCCCGAGTGATGCTATCAAGAAGCTTCATACCTTCCAAGGCAACAATGCCATCACAGCCAAGTCTCATCTTCAAAAGTTTTCAAGATTACTAGTTGGTTATCGCAATGAAGCTGCCCATGACCATGATGATGTTAAAATGAAGCCTTTTGCTTTATCTTTGGAAAAAGATGTTGGAGACTGGTACCTTGAGTTAATTGATAATTCATACAAAACTCTTGATGAATTCTAAAATGGTTTTAAGAAGAAAGGGGGAGAGAAGAAGGGACCAAGACATCAACTTGTTGCTCTCCATAACATTAAAAAGATGGAAAATGAAACTATGGAGGAATTCAACAAGAAATTCAAAGACCTTGTTTCTGACCTTCATAAAGACATTAAGCCAAATGATGTTGTTATCCTCATCAATACATTGAAGTTTTCACTGGTGATTTGAGGTATCAATTAAGAGCTAAAAAACCTGTTGATTTAAAGCATGGCAAAGATTTGGCTGAAAATTTTGAAAAGAATATGCAATCATCTAGCAAGTCTAACATATCTGGATTTACTAGAGGAAATTCTTCCTATCACAAAGAATCAAAAGGAAAAGTTGTTGAATGAGAAGGTAAAAAATCATCTAAGGATTCCATTAAGGAAATGTTTGAAATGATGAAAACCTTGGTAACAAATCAAAACCAACAAATGGCCAATCATGTTACACAATTGAATCATATTCAAAATGTAATGTCCTCTTCCTTTTAGGCCCTGAGGCCCATACCGCTAACCTATGTGATTCCTGTGGGTTCGAGCGATTACTGATAACTAGGAATCAGATTAGGACTGATGCCATCCATAGAAGATCTACGGCATCCTCACTTGGTCAAGAAGGGCCACCTGGGCCAAAGGCCACCTTCATGCATGACCATGCTCTTTTCCATGCTCCATGCATGACCATGCTCTTTGCATGCAAGTCAACGGCAAATTAGAAGATAAAGTGACCTAATTAGGTCAAAGATTAGGTTTTGCGCAGTTGAACTTTATAAATAGAGGGTAAAGCAAGAGGAGAACTCACTTATGATTATTGATTATTTTGGGAGCACTTGGATAGCAGCACAGCGTGCAGCACAGCAGTTGGGGTTGGAGACGGAGTCTTCAGCTAACAGGATTTCGGCAATGAAACATCTGTCCTAGTCTTATTCCGAGTAAGCCATACTGGTTCACCACTTGTTCTTCATTTCATTCATCAGTTATATCGAACAGGGTATAGATTGGTGTAGAGGCACAGTGCAGCCGTAAGAAGGGGGTTTTCCACCAGAAAGCCCTAATCAGCTATTGGGCCTTCAGATCTCAGTTTCCTTCCGAAACTCAGGCATCATTCTCACCAGCAGCTTCATACTCCGGTACCCAGTGACTATCAGCTCCATCTGAGCTCATCCGAAGGAGTTATCAGCATTTCCAAACCACCAGGGGCGTGAGCAGCTGCCTCAAAGAACCAAGACGCTATCACACTCAGAGGGTTCAGAACTACAGTATATTCCAGCCAATCTCTCCAACACAGCAAGGCTATCAGCCCTGCAAATGGGCAGATCCATCGGGCACCTCCTTCCTTGAGGGCGTCACCTTTTTCTCTGCTTGGGCGTCTTATTGCTGGAGCATTCACCGGAGACGGGAGAGATCAGTTCCTCTCCGATCCAGATCTCAGTACTTGCAGACTTTATCTGCAGCAATTCCGCCAGTTATCAGTGGTAAGTGTGTATCTAACTCACAAACCCTAACCCTAATTTTTCCTATAAAATAGGGATTTTTGCCTGGCAGTTTGTAAGCCCAGTTGTATCCGCATAATTGTTTAGAAATAGAAAATATCGGGATTTGGGATATTTCACAAAATAGGTTGGTAATGATGGAAAAAAATCAAGTGTCTCCTACACCGAGGAATTTTCAATAGAAGCCCAACCAAATGTATCAGAAGAAAGCATCAACTCATGAGCCTAGAATTCCGAAGCAGTTAGATTCAGCCAACATGGTGGAGGATGCGATTCCATTTTGAAAGTTGTGTGATCAGTTTCATCAGGAAAGTACATGTTACATTGCAAACCAAGTCATGGAACAGGGACTCCCTGAGACTAGTAATCAGGATGCACTTTCAAGCGATCCTGAGTGTGTGAACATGGTAAGCCAAACCTACCCTTTATCCAACCAGTATTATCAGTAGGCCATAGACTATAGTCAGGAGAAGGATTTCATTACTCAGAATTATGGTGAAAAGCCTACTCAAGAACAAGTTAAAGAGATAAGGGATGCTAGATTCAAAGGTGTTACTTATCAAAGGAAGGAGAAGTCTACACCAACTAAGCAATACAAACCTAAGGTAACAACTCCAATTATGAATCCCCCTGTTGGTGTAGAATCAAAACTCGACATGGGGGCATGGCTAAACAATGTTGAAGTCTCAGCCTATGCAACTGATAATTTTCAGATTCTCGGCCAAAAGGAAAAAATGTTAAAAGCTTTAGAAAGTAATCAGAATAAAGCCCATAACATTGTCAAAGAAACTGCTCTTCCAAGTAATAATGCTATCCTTGAAGACTTGTATGTTATCCTTGAAGATTTGTATGTTGTCCTCCAGAGTGTTGATCCAAGAAGAGAAGACCACCCGCCATTTTATGTCTCTCTTTTAGTAGATAATCTTCTTCTCCATAACTAAATGTTAGATTCAGGTGCTTCGTCAAATGTAATTACAAGAAAACTAATGGAACGATTGAATCTAAGGATCACATGACCCTACCACAATGTTTGTGCAATGGATGCAAGAGAAGTAGATGTGGTAGGGATAATCTTAAACCTACAAGTAAAATTTTAATAGCTTCTTCCTAGTGTCAGCATGGAGATTGATTTGGTGGAGAGGATACACACACACAGTTGCTTTGACACACACAATGTCAAAGAGAGATTTCTTACTCATAGTTTTTAGTCGGAGAGTGAGAGAGAAAGTTTGCAGAGAGTAAGACTGAAGAACATTTTCTGAAGATCGACAGGGCAACACAGGCAAATCGCAGAGGTCGTATAGTGACACAAGGAGGCCGTACACAGTGACGCAGAGGCCGTGACACTAGCAGTTGTACGCAATCGTACAGGTGACACAGGAGGTCGTACAGTGACGCAAAGGCTATACGGGTGACACAAAGGCCGTACAAGGTGATGCTAGGAGTGACACAAAGGCTATAAAGGTGACGCAGAGGCCGTACAGGGTGATGCAGGATCTTATTGGGGTTTTCTCTATGAGTTTCGGTTGTACGATTTTGCCAGGTTGGGTAAAATCGATTTCTGGATTATACTGTTCTATATCTTGCTAATAAAAATATCTTCTCTGACTACTGCACCGGTTTTCCCATCTTGGGATTTTTCAAGGGTTTCCATACCTGAAAAATATTGGTGTCTCTATTGATGTGATTGTTGTTCTATTTTTCTCAATATTTATTTTCTACTGCAATATTTGTGAAAAAATTCATTTGTGGTTGTTAGTAATAAAAACAAATTATATATGGGGTAACTCAAGATTGGGTTTTAAGGAAAATTACATGGTATCAGAGCTCTTCTGAGCAGATCTGAGAGAAAGCAGTCGTATTGAATAGGTTAGGGGTAGATCTATTGAAGGCACAAACCTAGGGTTTCAGATCTAGGGTTTGACAGGTACACTTCATTATGGCCATACAGTTGACAATCGAGGATAGACTCTAGGGAGCTCAAAACTTTCCTACATGGAAAGAGAGGATCATGAGGATCTTGGATGTTAGTGATGCAGAGGAGCACATTGACTCCAAGAAGGTTGCGCCCACAAATTCGACAGAGTTGGCTAGATTTAAGAAGGTGGATTCTATGACCATGTTAATTATCTTAGATGGGGTGAAGGATCATAGTCCCTCACCTTTCCGGGAAGAAGAACGCATTAGACATGTGGACAACTCTGGAAAGCCTTTACCAAAGTAAGAATGAGAACCGAAAGATGGTGTTGCGAAAGAGACTGCAAAGCATCAAGATGGCCAAAAGGGTGAAGGAGTGGTGCCTTATCTCACAATGCTCACACACACCAGGGATGAACTTGGAGGAGAGGGCTCCAAGACTGAAGATAGAAAGAAGAAGAACAATACACAGATGACAGGTTCTATAGAGGTGGAAGAGTTCAACAAAAGCTTCAACGAGGATTTTTGCTTGATAGCTTGCATGGAAAGCGCCACAGGCAGGAGCATCTAGTACATTGACAGCAAAGCATCTTATCACATGACAGGACAGAAAAAGTTCTTCAAAAGCTTGCAAGAGGGTGGAGTAAATCTCCACAATGAGTTGGAAGATGATGCGTGATATCAAGCACAAGGAGTTGGTACTATTTTGTTTCAGAGGGAGTCTCTAAAACCCCTCAATTTTGCTGACATATTATACGTTCCAGGGTTGAAAAAGAACCTCATATCCTTTTCCACCTTGAAGGACAAGGGTTTTCAGGTGAAGTTTCGTGATAGGAAAGTGTATATCAGGCCAAAGGGGTCAGATAGGAATTTGGATCGAGTGATTGGGATCCGGAGCGGGAAGGTGTACGAGCTACACTTTCGAGTCTGCAAAGGATCTGGTCAGTAGCAGCAGTAGTCAGGGTGAGTTGTGGCATAGGAGGATGGCACACTTACGCCATGGAGCACTAAGGCATTTGATGTTGATTTTTTCCTGAGCAGCATCGAGAGCCATTCTCTTCGAAGAATGGGGACATTTGATCCGAGACCAGGCTGTGGAACCAGTCCAACACTGGGGGACTCAACCTTGAGTTGAGTAGCCATTCTCTTGAATGGAGACATCTAGTCAGGGACCAAGATGTGGAAACCAGTCTAGCACTGGGGGACTCAGCCTAGAGTTGAGTGACCATTATGTTGGATGGAGACATCTGATCAGGGACCAGGATGTGGAACCAGTCTAGCACTAGGGGACTCAGCCTAGCGCTGAGTGGCCATTATTTGAATGGAGGCACCTAGTCAGTTACCAAGAATTTAACCTAGTTAGAGACTAGGGACTCAGCCCAAGGTTGAGGGCCATTCTCTAGGAGAATGAAGGCGCTTGGTTTGTTACCAAGTATTTGACCTTGGGTCAAATTATGCAGCCTATGGCTGAGGCACCTAGCCTATTACCAAGATATCACTATAAGCCCTAGACCAGGTCTAGGCATGTAAGACACTCTGACCCTCGATCTATGGGCTTTGTAATCTTCTCCAAGGCTTAGCTACCCTTGGTTAAGACGCCTAGTACCCTATCTTGGTGTCACATAGAGTGTGAGATAAAAGCATTAGTAATTCTCTCTATTTATGATTATGTACTTTGAGTGGGGATGAAGGACCACCTTGACCACTTGTCTTGGCCACAGGGGCACTTGAAGAAGGCTAAAGTAAAATTCAAAAATACATAAGGACCCTTAGTACCACTAAGGAGTCAAAGTGAAAGTGCAAAAAGACCTTTAGTACCATTAAAGGTAAAAGTCAAAGTAATAAATGAATAAAATAATATTAATTTGTTCTTTTGAGTTTTGGTCCACTTATAGGTGACTCAAAGGATATAAAAGAAAAACAATCCATTTCATTTTGACACACACACTTGATCATGATCCTCGGCTGCTACAAAGAGAAGTCTGCTGGTTTTGAAGGAAGAGAAGTTTTTCTTTGTCTTTGGTGTATGCCCTAGCATGGAGGCTTCTAGCTAGGGCATCTACACTTATGCTACAGCAAACCCTAGCAGCTAGGGCATCCACTTCACAACAGCAAATCCATACTCTTCATATGTTAGGGTATCACCAAACCCTCACGGCACCAGCAGCTTTCCTCCACTGGCAGCAGCACTCCATCTTCGGGTTGGCTCTATCCTTCACGAGCAACCCCTCTTCCTCTTCTGGCATCTCTCCCAGCACCCCGATCATCTACACCAAGCCCTAACAGGGCTTGGGGCAGCCAATTAGGTCCACCGGCAGCTTGCTGAAGCATACCGGGCAGCCCTTCAAGATATGGGCAGGCAGCTGAGCCCTTCGAACATGCAGACAAAGATGTGACAGTCCTCAGGCAGGGCCTCCAAGCAAACAACAGGGCTCGGGCAGCAAGCAGCAGGGCTAGGGCAGCAGCAACCTGAGCATCCGGTCAGCCAAATTACTGTTCGAGCAGGTGATTGTAGGGCTCGGGTAGCTCAATACAGAGCTCGGGCAAGAGGAAACAGACCACGGGCAGGCAGATTTGAGTTTCGGGCAAGCAATCTGGGCAGCAAAACACCTTCTTCCTAGTATCACATTCATTCCATTACCCTCACTCACTTAGAAACTTAGGAATTGCATCTTGTCTTAGGGGTCTAACATGTAATAGGGGTTTAATTATGGTCACAACATAGTGAATCTAAGGTTGATGGAATAATTAATTAAAGGAACATTAAGTTATTAGGAAAATGCAATTGCTAACCTTTTCATGTGTTAGTTCTTATGTATTTGATGGTATTTCTTCTAAGTGTGCATCATTCAAGCTCCCTAAAGCATGTTGAGATGAGGTCGTCCCCTCTTTTATTGGATATTGATGGTTTCCTCTAACATGTTTTGATGTGATGGCATCATGTGACCCTTGTCTGAGCCTTGTCAAGGATTATTGAAGAGGTTGTTGCACTTAAGGTCCATTTCTACCTTTTCTTGATGGGACGTCTCTCCTTGACCTCCCACATGTGCCGCCTTATGAGGAGATTGGTTGCATTTTGAATAGAGTGTTTTAGGCTTTGGGCCTCCTTTGACAATTGGCACTTGGTTTGAGTTGAGCACCCCACCATTTGAGGCCCCTTGCATCATGGTTTGACTATTTTGGATGAGACGTCTCACATGAGGTGCGTTATTTGCCATGTGTTGCCACTTCTAAAGGAGCATTCACCCATTTTAGCTCACTTTGCTAAAGGATGGTCAATTGATGATGATTTGGCACATTTGTTCATGCATTTATTTGAGGTCAATGTACTTGGGTAGCATTTTGGGGGTCAACCCTAGGGCTTTATAACACTTGCTCATTTTATGGTTTGATCAATTGGAGCACTCCACTCCTTGGGAGTATTTTGTATTATTCAGGGATTACTTCATTTACCCTAGTGGTATGGGCTCAAGCGAGCTCTATATGGGCTCAAACAGGCGCCAAGGGCCTTGTATGCCCAGATTGATAGTTACTTGCAGTAGATGGGCTTCACTAAGAGTGAAGCAGATGCAAATCTGTACTACATCATGGTGAGTGATAAATTTTGATTTTGGTTTTATATGTTGATGACCTCATCTTGACTAGTGACAAGAAACTCATTGATGACTGCAAGATAGATTTGGCAGCCAGGTTCGAGATAAAAGATCTCGGGCTGATGAACTACTTCCTTGGACTGGAAGTGTGGCAGAAGGAGGGGGAGATGTTCCTTGGGCAAAGCAAGTACACAGATTAGATCTTGAAGCGGTTTCATATGGATGATTGCAGGCCTATGTCCACTCCATTGATTACAAAGTGGAAGAAGGTGGATGCCTCACATTCAGAGGGAGTAGACCCCACTCTTTACAGGCAGTTGATCGAATCACTCATGTATCTGGTGAATACCATACCAGATTTGTGCTATGCAGTCAACTCGCTTAGCCAGTTCATTGTGGAACCAAAGCGAGTGCATTGGACTGCTGCAAAGCACGTGTTGAGGTACCTTAAAGGAACAGTTGACTATGGGATCAGGTATAGGCAGTGTGAGGATGGAGTGAAGCTTACAGGTTACAGTCATGCAGATTGGCCAGGATCTTATGTGGATAGGAAGAGCACTTCTGGGTGTATTTTCAGCTTGGGGTCAGGAGCCATCTCTTGGCTAAGCAGGAAACAGAAATTTGTTGCCTTAAGTTCAGCAGAGACTAAATACATGGCAGCCAGTCCTGCTGCATGCGAGGCCATTTGGCTTCGTAACTATTGACAGACTTGTTTGGACAACAGTTGGATCTGACGGTGATTCACTGTGATAATCAGAGCTGCATCAAGCTCTCTGAAAATCCAGTGTTTCATGATCAATCCAAGCATATTGAGATTCGGTGTCACTTCATCAAAGGTTGTGTGCGTAAAGGTACAGTCCAGCTACAGTATATTTCGACCAATGAGCAAGTAGCAGACATCTTGACCAAGGCATTAATGAAAGGGAAGTTCATGTACTTCAGGGACAAGATGGGGGTTGCAGAAAACCACTTCCTCACTAAGAGGGAGCGTTGAAATTGGTAGCCTGGAAATGTTTCAGCCTAGGAAATTCAATGTTTAGTAGGCTGGAACATTAATTTGCCCAAAGTCAGGAATTATTTCATCTAAGTCTAAATTTAGAAATTTTTTAAATTTTCATAAAGTGTATTTTAGCCTAAAGTGAAGTAGACAAATTCTTATGTCAACTTCACTTTATGTCCTGACCATTAGATCTTGAGAGTGAGATTAAATCTCAGCCCTCAGATCGTCAATGAAGATACAAGGGAACCAAAATCGACCTATGGCATTCATTATTGACATCAACTGAAGCAAAGAAGAGAAAAGGAGGTCGACTGGGTGAGAAAACATGAAGTTCAGCAGCAGATAAACAGTGTGAGTTTGGAACACAAGAGGCAGCAAAGGAAGAAGCAACACTAGGCCGTACCAGTCAGCACAGAAGGGGGGTGTTCTAGGCAATCCGTTCAGCAAAGGAAGAAGGGCCGAGTTGGGCTGTGCTGGCAGGAAAAGGAAGAGACCGTACCAGGCTGTTCCAGGCAGCTAAGTAACTGCCAACATCAGGGCCATATCCAGCAAAGAAGAAAGGGACGAGCTGTGCCATACAGGCTGTACTGAGGGGCTGCTTTTTGCTGGGCTGCACTGTGCACAGATGCAAGATGGCGAATTCTGGGTTCTCCTGATAGCAAGAAAATCACTGTAACAGCTGTAATCTTTTCTCTGAAGCCTAATAAAACCCCCAAACTTTGCTGGTTTTCCCCTTTAGGGGTTTCCAGGGGATATTGGTGTCATTTTGTGAATGGTTCTTTTATTTTATGCTGTGCATGTGAAGTTACAGACTCGGCTGTATTACTGTTCAGGTTTATCAGTCTTAAAATTTGTTTTTGAACTGAGTATAGACATAGGAATAATAATCTGTCTGCTTGGTCTAGTTAAATTAACATGTCTTGCTAATGCTATGGTTTACTCTCGGATCAATGGTTGCTTCTATCTTGGGATTATCTGCAATCAAGCTTTTTACTTTGTTAGGTTAAGTTTGATTGGTTTATGGTTGAATAAGTGGTGTATTTTCAGCTCTTGATTGTATGCCCCAGGATTCCATGCTTGATGAATATTATGCCCAAGGTAGTGTGAAGATACCATTTAGGTTATTCCCCTGTAGATCCTAGGATAGATCTAGCATTTCTTGGATTTGGTAGGGATTGGCACACAAACCCTAGCTCCCCTTCACTAGCCTTGGTTGACCCCATACGTCCAACTTCAACCTTAGGCACTAGTCCTACCTTTCTAGCCACTGAAAATTAAAATTTTATCATTTTTTTTGCATTCTGGAATTTAATTCATCTTAGGCATTAAAGATTTCTACAAAACTCTAAAAAAATTGCATCTTTAGAAAACCCCTTAGGGCTGCATTCAATTGCTATTTAGTCCGTACCCTTAGGGCTGTTTTACACACTTTTAAATCTGATTTTTCAGGGCAGTTAAAGACTGTTTTGCTTGCTAGTTTTACGCGGAAAAATAACGTAAATTTAATCCTAGGATTGCATCTAAAATTTAGCCCTACTTGTGTTCTTTTTCTCTATTGATAGCTGGGTTAAAATTCTGTGCTGTTTAATGAGTGTTTGTTGGGCTAAAATACATCATAAAATCACTGTTGTAAAAGTCCCTCAATTAGGTTCAGATCTGGTATATATTTCTAGGTTAATTGCATGCTTAAGATCTCATGTCCCTTGCATCATTGACTGTTCATTATAACTCTGCAATCTATCATAACTGTCAACATATGTCATGTTGATGGTAGAACACAAGTAACTAATTGATCAATATAGTCTTAAGATACATAATTTCATACATCTGGTTGCTTGTCCAATCTAGCCTAATTTGTACTTTATTTCAAACATTTTAAAGGCTGGATTGGCCTGCTGTTTAACACATTCACTGCTGGTTGCAATCTGCATTTTAAAACAGCAAGCTAATCTCATTGTATTCTGGAAACTTAGGGTGAGAATCGACATTTCAAAGATAAGAATTACAACCCTAAATCAACATTGTCTAAATCTAGATCCAAAATTATTCCAACTTGGTTTCACAATAAAACATCATCCTTTGAAACCTAGTTGTGAATAGGGCCCTTAGTGCTAGGCCCTTTATCCTATATACTGAAGTGAAGAGAAGTCGTCGTCAAGGTGACAATGGCACACTTTTATGAGTTTCCCTCAGCTATCTATACCCTTGTGAGAACTTGCACTTTAAGGGTGCTAGTTTTTGTGGTAACATGGATGATCAGACTTATCTTTTGTGCAGATCCAAGAGGTAATATTGCCATAAATATATATGTATATATATAGGAGAACAAAAATTTTAAGCAAGTGTTAGATTGAGTTACATGAACGTTAGGTGGAGTTAGATAACTGTTAGGTAGAGTGTCAAGGGAGATTAGGTGAAGTTAGGTGGAGTATTACATGAGATTACAAATGTAGCCCAGAACATGAGTTAAAAGTACTAAATGCAGTAAATGGTATAATATCCACTTTTTCACCTCACTAGTTCTCATCAAGCATTAATGAAGACCTCATTAAATTTAGAAAAAACCTATGCTCATTCACACACCCATGGGGCAAAAACAGAACCTGGTTTCTAAAATTATACCATCTTCTGAATAGCATAAATCACTGCCTAGTGTGCTCCTGCTACCATAATCAGGCCTGCCAAAACAACAACAACAAAAAATCCTTAGTACACAGCCAAAAATAAACTATTGTAAGTTCTTTCCATGTTATTTATACCTCGGTGACGTATGTTGCTCATAGCACCTATTTAGATGGTAATTGCTAACAGAAAGTTGACCCTTCTAAAACAACAATGTAATTTACTGGATATCAGCACTTTGCAAGCACATGATCTCAAACATAACAATGAAGTCAACAAAAATGCCAACATACAAAAATAAAGTGCAGGATTCTAAAAAGGTGAACATATGATTGGAAAGGAAACATAACAGAAAAGTAGATTTTGGTAGCATGTCTTGTTTTGCTAGACATCACAGCCGGAAAATGTGTGTATTAAATATAAAGAGTTGGTACCGGATCAGAATAAGTACCAAAAACTGATATCTTTCTAACAGTTGTCATCATTAAACCATGCTTGGCATCCTATTCATCCCCATTTTCTTAAATGTCATCAAGGTGAAAGATGTTCCTTCTTACCAACACAAGGGAATTATTTCTGGAAGAAACCCATTTGAAATGAAAACACCACCAAAAACATTGTTTCTGGCATCTGTTTCCTGTTTCTGGACAGAACCCGTTTCTCGAAAAAAGGATTGTGTTTCTGCTAGCCTTTTTTCACAGATTCTGCCCTGCAAGAAACAGACAGCAGAAAAAGACCAACAACACAAAATAATCAGCAAGGGCTGATATAGTATAGAAAAAAAAGTTTTCAATGGAATTTCTATGGGACATGGAAGTACACTACACTCACACCATCAAGGGAGAAAGAAATAGCAAGTTTTAAGAGGTGTTACCACTCATTTGCATAACATTTCACCCGTAATTTTCATCGCGATCCAGTTACACATGACAGACATTTATAGGATGGCAATGATAGATTATTTGACAGGTACAGGGGGGTTTAAATATGGATCATAGTTTTAAAAATCGGAATTGGACTCGGAATCGGTCGAGGGTCAACTCGGAATCGGTAATGAATCGGTCATAAATCGGCCGATTTGAATTTAATGAATCGGTTTGCTAAAAAATACATCAAATATTTAAATTTTAAAGAAAAACAACATTTTCAAGATTATAATCCATGATTCCAAGGCATTGAAGACAAAATAACCATAATTTGCTCATGTATATCCCATATAAGAGTCAATTTATCAAAATGGCACAAAGTGTACTGTAATCTGAAGTCTGTGACTGTACTCTGTGCAATACATAAATGATAATACATGTAACATATCTAGGATACTAGTGTGA
>LPNX010641910.1:318630-345459 GCA_001517045.1 Pseudotsuga menziesii | reverse complement strand
AGATGAAATGATTCATGGGAAGAGTGTAACCAGTAGTTTCCAGGCTGCCATAAATTGAAATATCAATGTGGTAAAATCTTCACTCTTATATTGTGCTTACACACTTCCATTGGGCGAATTGAGAAGAATAAAGCTACTACAGGATTTGTTATACCAGAGTCTACTTCTTCATCCATTGATTGTCAGTCCCAGCACATTCTAAGGCTGCTATAGTACTTTCATAACTCTGTATTGTGAGTCAAATAACTCTCATTTCCAGATCTGAATTTTTAAGTAAAAGATGAAGTTTTCCCAATAGTCATCTACAGCACATTTCAGATCTCAGCCATTATAAGATTTTCTCACTGCTATCACATTGTATGGCCACATTACTTGGGTATCTCAACGTTCATTTCTAGATCTGTCAACGGGCTGCTACAGGCATGTAAAAAGCACCTTCTTACTATGTTTTTGGGTGTCTGTTAATTAGACATTTAAATAATTGTTAATGTTATTTCCTTGCTATAATTTATGAGCATGTTATGTGACGAATTGCCATTAAAATCTATGTTCAAGCAGTGATACATTATTCAAACAAAAATTCAAATCAAAACAGCAGTGAGGCATTATCCGTGTTGAGTTAAAAAGCTCGTACAACCTTTCCATGTAAATCTTGGGGTTGAAAATTCCCACCAATCCTATCATAGCTCCTACATATTTGTTTGAAGAAGGATAAATCGCTAGAACTAGACTTCAACCGTGGGAACAAATTGTATTAGTTTGGTTTAGTTTTATATACTGGTCGTACCATAGCCGTACCCAAAATCGAGGTACGTCGTACCATTTTCACCAAACGTACCCAAATTTTTTTAATGAAGTACCCGGTACGGCAACACTGTTCATGGTACGTGAGGGTATGTCTGGGTACGTACCATTGCCGTACCCAAGTACCCGGTACCGGTACGTGTACCCGACCCCTGGGTACGGGTACCCATGCAACACAGCTTAAAACTTTAAAACTAAAAGTCAAATCTGAAGATTATCAAATATGATGTGCATGTTAGTCATAGATTCATATTGATACATAATAGATTTATAAATTATTATTAATATAATGATAATCTTGATGAATCCTGTAATGTGTTTGAACTTTGAATTTTGCATTTACATTGCATGGTTGCAGATCCAGAATGATGAATGTTTGTTATTGTTGGGATTTATATTTTTCATATTTTTAATATTTTTAAAATTTGTATGACTATCGCGTCCCGCCGTCCCCGCTGAATTTCTCTAAAATTTGGGGGTGGTCTCCACACGTCCCGAATGTGCGTCTCCCCGAACCCGCGTCCCGCCATCCCGGAACCTTGGGGGAACATTGTAAAACATGTCATAAGCTTAAATAAATTTGTTGCTTACCTCTAAAATTTGAATCTCTGATATTGATTATTGAACAATGAAGACTGCCCACTTCTCGAATACTGTCCTCCAAGGCTCCAGAGTCCACCCAACTCAGCACTTTCAAGTTCCACAGTGCCACTGTCAAGTTACAACTCCTCTTAGCTCTGTCCCGATTCACTCACCGCTATTAGCAAGTGCAACTGCACACTGCACAGGTGACAGTCCACTCCAAAGCTCAAGCCTCAAACCGCGTCCAAGTCTCAAGACTCCAAAGTTCAAACAAAAAAAATAAAATGAACTTATGATGTGGACCGGTAGTTGTTTATTTGTAGTTGTGTTAGGTAGTTAGGTTAGGGAATGGGATAGGTTAGGTTAGGGAACAGTAGATAGGTTAGTAAAAAAATATAAAACATAAAAAAAATAAAAAACAAAGTTAAACTTTAAAAAAAAACCTGGAAATTGCAAACCGGACCGGCCAGCTTCGAAATCGGTCGGTTAGACCGGTTAGTTACCAAACTGGACCGGTTTGGTTACCAACCGGTCGGTTCGGTAACTAACCGGTCATCGATCCGGTTTACCTGTCGGTTTGACCCGGTTTGGTACCGAACCGGTGAACCGGCCGGTTCCGAAACCGGTCTATCCGATTTTTAAAACTATGATATGGATGCACACACTTTCCTAGCATTTCCTTTATGGCATGTCCAACCACGGGCAACAATGAGTGCACGATGTCTAGAGGAGAATGGCTGATTGCATGAGTTATTTATCATGCTGCTTGAGCCTAACAGGATATCCATTGGTTGATTATTGAGGTGTTGTTGTTGGAGTTTGTGCAACTTCAAAAGCTATTCTTATTGTCCTCCTTCAGGAGTTGAACTTGTTGTAATTATTCATCTAAACCCTGGAAAGAACAATGTAATCCTTGGAGAGAAAAGCCAGCAGTAAAAGAATAAATAAAATAATAAAATATAAAATTATTTATTGCACCCCCAAGTGAAGTCGGACCCAGATATTTTCTGGGTGGCAAAACAGTATAATTAGAAGGCGCCCCTCCTCATTTCAGCACACAACAGCAGCGCAGCAATTCGCAGTTTTCTAGGAAAGACAACAGCTCAAAAGTAGACTAATTTTCAAGGTTTCATATTTGGAAGGCATTTCCATATTTTTCTTTTTATTTCTTCATTGTACTCTGATCTCAAAATTATCATCTCTAGACGAAGGTTGTTGGGTTTTTCCCAATTGGGTTTCCCAGGTAAAAAATATTTGTGTTATTGTTCTGTGCTTTGTCTATCTTCTAGTGATCCTATTGATAAATGCAATTAAGATATACTGCTATAATTTATAAGAAAATCTAACATGGTATCAGAGCAGTACTAGAAGAATCCATTGTCGGAATTCTATCGGCAACTTGTCGAAACTACGGTTTCATCTTTCAAGGTCTTCACTCAACCTTTTGGCAGAAAAAGAGCCTTGGGAATTTCGCTCTAAAAAAGGTGCATCTTTCTGTCGATACAGAATTGGATGCTAAGCATTTTCAGTTTTTGGCCTGTCACTACTGCAAGAAATTAGGGCTTTTCATAGAAGTGGAATTTTTGAGTGAGCCCAAGCATAGGATTGTTCTCCTCCTCAAAATCGAAATTTAGAGACAAAGATCGAAATTTTTGGTTGGGTAAAACTCCTAAAAAGTCAAACCCTAATTTGACCCCAAACCAGAAAACCAGCACTGCAGAAGATCAACTCCAGATCCAGAACTGCAGTCAAGATGATCAACATGAAGGTTGAAGATTGTTTGGAAGGGGCTTCCAATTTCATCCCCTGGAAGTCTAGGGTTCTTCTACTAGAAGAAAATGACCTATTACAATTTGTAAAGGCAAAGGTCCCAGAACTAGACGCCGAAGAAGACAAACCTCGCTTGAGAAAGGATGATACCAAAGCATGGAGGATTTTAGTGGACTCAATTAGAGATCACTTGGTTCCTCATATATCAAAGAAGACGACGACGAGGAAGATGTTCAAAACTCTAAAGAATTTATTTGAACACAATAGCATCAATGTGACTCACATTGAGGAATCAACTATCGAATATGAAGATGACAAAGTCCGAGGATATTGCCTCATATTTCACAAAGATCACCAAGCTCCTGGACAAGCTAAAGTCCAGTGGAAACAATCTTGAAGAAAAGGATCTTGTCATGACCACTTTAAATGGTGTCTCCCACCATCTTTGGAGCGTTTCATCCAGACTATAAGTGGTCGAACCAAGTTGCCCAAATTTGATAAGCTATGGGCAGAATGCACTCATGAAGAAACAAGAATTGTAGCACGCCAAAGACTTCATGGTACTCAACCTGAGGAAAATCAAGCGTTCGTATCACATACCAAGAAAGGCAAGGGAAGGGGAAGGAAGCCGTACATTCACAAGCATCAAGACAAGAGATCAAGTCCTCCCCCAAATCAGAAGAAACAAAAGAAGGATCTATCTCAGATCAAATGCTACAGATGCCAAAAATACGATCATTATGCCAATAGCTGTCAAAGTTCTCACAAAAGGAAGCATGAAGCTTCATTTGTTGATGTAGAAGAAGACCCTCCTCATAACGAGCCAAGGAAGGATGATCGTTCAGAGTTCTTCTTCTAAGAAATGATATGAAGATCCAGATTGTGATGATCGTCAAGCAAGCATATGAAGACCAGTGGACCCTAACAGTGGGAGCCCACCCACAAAACTACAAAAGATAAGTATTTTATTTTACATGCTCCAGTAGATTAGATCTGGTTGTTTTTTAATATGTTCTACACAGATCTACATTTCAGGTAGTTGACAAGTAGGCTCATCTAGTATTTGTTATACACATGATTGTTTAAATAGCCTGTCATGTTGCACAACCCATCAAGGATGACAACTCCTTTATAACATACTTGGAGTAGTACACACTCTTAACAGTATGCTATAATGGAGACCATAAGCATTCAGATAATGGCCTCCAGATAAGCATTGACTAAAGGTTGCCTATAGTATTTTGTTAATACATTAATTATGAAACATTGCTAACCATCTGACGGGATTTGACTTGTAGGGAATGCCATGATCTACAAGGACAAGCGATCCCATTGATATACGGATGGAACGGAAGCAGAAAGCCTCTAGAAGCATGTATTATGACTCTCAGACCTAAAACAATCTCATGCAGAGATTTGGTGATCAGAAGCAGAAAGCTTCTACGAATATTGGTCTATATGCTGCTTCAACAAGATTTACTCAACCAACTTCTGAGAGACAGAGGGAGTTATCCCTCAAAGACAAGGATTCTAGTCTATTACATATGATAGAAACCTAACGACACTGATGTCGTGACTCGTACAAGACAATTGAAGGATCCTTGATGAACCTGGTCGTCACCAAGATGGACAATTACTTTCCAATCTACATTCAAGTGCTCAAGTTAGAACCTTCAGGCAAGAAGGGAACTTCCGTGGGATATTGCAAGTCTTCAAAGGCTGATAGAATATACATCCCAGGATCGAGGCAAATCGAAGTTAGTCGAGATGTAACCTTTGAAGAAGAAATGGCTATCCGAAAAATAAGAGGATCAAATATGGAGATAAATGACGATGAAGAGATGAGATCATCTCCCCTCCAAACATTAAGAGGGAATCTAAAGAAATGAATAAATCGATCAGTTCCATTGATCCAGTTGCGCAAAATGATGCTCCCACAAATATGGCAGTAAGCCGGAAAAAGACCCAGATGGGCCCAACAGATTTTGCAGAATGCAGAGGAGCATGAAGTTCCGCATGGAGCAGATGGGAGGCCAAATTTGTTACCAGAGGGCTCTCTCAAAAAGAGGGAGTCGATTATGATGAGACATTTGCTCCTATGGCTCAATATGCTTCCATCAAATCGGTTATTGCTATTTCAGCTATGGTATGGAAGTTGTATCAAATGGATGCCAAGACAACCTTTCTCAATGATATTGTTGACACATTACTTCTTGGGATTAGGAGTATGATAAAGGCAGAAGAAGATTTTCCTAGGTCAAGGAAATTACACCATGGATAAGCTGAAGAGATTCGGAATGTTGGACTGCAAGTCCATAGCTACTCCGATGGATGCAAATTTGAAGAAGCTGAGGGATTCTGCTTCAGATTCAAATTTGATTGATCCCACCATGTATTTCGAGTTGATTGGGTCCTTGATGTATTTGACAAACACCAAACCAGACATTTGTTTTGTTGTGAATGCTCTCAGTCAGTTCATGTGCAAACCGAGGCAGATTCACTATATTGTTGCAAAACATGTACTCAGATACTTACGTGGCACTATGGGATATGATCTACGATATGACTCAGATTGTGACTTAAGATTGCAAGGGTTTCCAGACTCAGATTGGTCCGGATGCACTACAGATAGGAAGAGCATTTCAGGATGTTGTTTTCAGTTTGAGTTCTGCAGTGATTTCCTAGTACAATAGGAAGCAGAACTCAGTAGCTCTCAGTATTACAGAGACCGAGTATATGACTGTTAGTTTAGCAGCCAGGGAAGCAGTTTGGCTTCGTAAACTTCTTGCAAGATTGTTGGCCAGATTCCAAAGCCAACCGTGATTCACCAAGATAACCAGAGTTGTGTACAGATGTTAGTGAATCCTATATTTCATGACAAGTCGAAGCACACAAAGACTCAATATCACTTCATACATGATATGGTGCAGAGAGGTGCAGTCGAGCTCCAGTATATTTCGACAGACAACCAGATTGCAAATGTTCACATCAAGCCTCTTCCCAGGATGAAGCTTGAATACCTTCGCGGAAGACTTGGAGTAGAAGAGAACGTATCCCTCCTTGAGAGGGAGAGATGACTGAGAGACATTTACCATACTTTCACCCATATACCTCTACTCATCCAGGTTCTCAGCCAAGTATGGGAGAAATCCCATCGGCAGATGAGACGGACAGGTAGTAGATGGTCGGGTTCACCCAGGTACCTCTACTCGTCCAGGGTCTCAGCCAGGTATGGGAGGAATCCCATCGGCAGATGAGACGAACAGGTAGTAGATGGTCGGGTTCACACAAGTGCCTCTGCTCATCCAAATGCTCAGCCAGGTATGGGAGTAATCCCATCGACAGATGAGCCGGACAGGTAGTGGTTGGTCGTGTGATTGCACAGGTACCTCTACTTGTTCAGGTTCTCAGCCAGGTATGGGAGTACCCCATCGACAGATGAGACGAACAGGTTGTGGACAGTCATGCACGTGTGCTCATCCAGGATCTCTAGCCAGGTATGGAAGTATTCCATCGGTAGTAGAGACAGATAGGTAGCAGAAGATTCTCTCTCAGACATCCAAATAGAACAAATTTATAAAGACAACCTTCAGTACGTTTAGAGATGATGGAGACAGTATAGATGTACAGATGAAACCCAGATGATGATAATGTTGATGAAGACCGAAGAATACCTTCCTTGTTGAGAGGGAGTGTTGGAGTTTGTGCAACTTCAGAAGCTATTCTTATTGTCCTCCTTCGAGAGTTGACCTTGTTATAATTATTCATCTAAACCCTGGAAAGAACAATGTAATCCTTGGGGAGAAAAGCCAGCAATAAAAGAATAAATAAAAAATAAAATTGTTTATTGCACCCCCAAGTGAAGTCGGCCCCAGTTATTTTCTGGGTGGCAAAACAATATAATAGAAGGCGCCCCTCCTCATTTCAGCACACAGCAGCTGCGCAGCAGTTCGCAGTTTTCTGGGAAAGACAGCAGCTACACAGCAACTCAAAAGTAGACTGATTTTCAAGGTTTCATATTTGGAAGGAATTTCCATATTTTTCTTTTTCTTTCTTCATTGTACTCTGATCTCAGAATTATCATCTCTAGACGAAGGTTGCTAGGTTTTTCCCAATTGGGTCTCCCAAGTGAAAAATACTTGTGTTATTGTTCTATGCTATGTCTATCTTCTAGTGATCCTATTGATAAATGCAATTAAGATATACTGCTATAATTTATAAGAAAATCTAACAGTTGTTTGTTGATATTGTAGCACCTTTGGTATTGTGATGTATTCAATGTTATGATGACATACTTGGTGTATTGATGGGTCACTAGGAGAGAGCAATTCACATCATCCTCTTTTCATATGTTGTTCTAGTCATCACGTGACTACATGAGACATGTTGTAGATGTTGTTTAGTGGTGTGTTATGCCTAGGTGATGAGCACATTAGAACTGTGGGCCTTACTTTACAGTGAATTATACTTTGGAATTATTTACTTCACATTTGTGGAGAGTGCTCTGCATGTACCCCTTTTCACATGGCTCCAGCATGATATGTGGTTTTAATTGATGTTGTTTAGATGAGTTTGGGCCTCATGTGTAAGAACCTTAACTTACTTGAGGATTTTTGACACAGAGCACTTTATTATGACATGTATTATCACCCCTAGTGAAGCGCTCCCTTTGTGCACACATGTGGAGGTGAATCTTGCCCTTTCAACAGCTAGTTTGATCTATTTTTTTACTTGATGAAAGCTTATGGCATGAGCGCCCTAGCTCACATTGGTTATGTTCACACATGGAGTGGGTTAGTATGATGTGGACTTTGGTTAGATGGAACACTGACCCTTGTTGGCACACATATTGAGGCATTCTCCCACATACTATTATTTTATTGGTTGGTTGATGGAGTTGTCCCCTTCTTCTTTGGAGTTGGTTGAGCCTTTACTGACCTAGCACATGGATTGATGCCAGCTCTTACCTTGTTAACTCCTCACTCTTGCAATATAACCGTTTGCAAAATTTTTGAGGAGTGGCTAAACCTTGAGTTAGTTATGGACACATCCTTGGATGGAAGCTATTTTCAGTATGTGGCTACACCTTGGAGACCAATTGAGGGAGTTAGTTATAGAGGCGTCCTTGCCTTGGTTGTTATCTTTAACACATGGTCAAACGTTTATGAGCCTCCACTCCTATTCTTAGTGGCTTAACTCTGCATTGGAGACTTTATTGCACAATTTTCCATGCCTATTGAAGATGCATCTACCTTGGAGGAGCCAAATATTATTTTGAGGATATTTTGCTTGATCTTTCACCTACTTTGAGGATACATCCACCCTATGGCATGAGGGCCACCAGCACCGTCGATGGCTCCCCAAGGAATTAATTTGAATATCATTTTGAAATATTATCAAATCGTATTGCATGTGTGCCAACTGCCGAAGAAATCTCATCCTCGGTACGGAATTTATTCCGCATTTACTCTCTCGCATGAGCAATTTCTCTCGACGATTTTTTTCCTACACAGTAAGTGTTAATTTAAGGGTTAGCTGAGTTCTTAACATAAGTAGTAAACTTAAATGTATGAACATATAAACTCAGATTCTCAATAGTAAAATTTAAATTGTAAAAAAACAAAAACGACATAATTTTCATCTCTTTCAACTCAACGCTCTATTTGGTCACTGCGTTAAAGTTGGTCCTTGAGAATCATCAAATGCTATGTATAATAAACTAATAAATCTCAAATGCCATGTACAGTAAAATAAATCACAAATGTCATGTACAGTAAAAACATGAAATAATGTACAGGAGGTAACAGCACTAAGGAGTTCTAACCATTAATTGAATCAGCCTTATACTCAGATACTTTTAATTTTGATCTTGTCACCGAAGGGACAAGTCAAACAGCTAAACAATTTACGTACCTTTAGAGAGAGTCTATGCTGACCAAGGACACACAGTCATGCTGAGGAAGAATGCAGTCACATAGTACACAGTCATACCTTAGGAAGCCATGCTTTCACAGTCAAGTTGGAAAGACTACAGTCCACACAAAAAATGACACTTACAGTAATGTTGGGAAGGCCCACAGTAGACACTACAGTACAGGCATGCAACCATATGGTGAAGGCAAAACATATACACAAACACACGATGGAGGTTCGGGGTAGTGTCACAGTGAAGGATCTGGAAGGATCACGAATTAATCATGCTGCAAGTACAGTTGCGAAGGAGGGTCCAGATCTGGAAAGAGACGGTAGATGTAGTCACGATGAAGGGTCCGAAAGAGTCACATTGGAACGAGCCAACAGACACAGCCGCAATGATGGGGCCTGGAAGAGTCACGCTGGAACAAGCCAGCAGGAACAGGTAAGACCATGCGGTAGGAGTTTCACGCAGACTATGGAATTGTGACCAGTAGCAGGCAGGGGACAAGCGTGTGGAGTCGCGACCAGCAGTAGGCAGGGAACACGCGGGTGGAGTCGCGACCAGCAGCAGGCAGGGGACACGCGGGTGGAGTCGCGATTCCACATCACGAGATAGTTTCAGTCCCGGTCAACAAAAAACACGTGTGCAGCAGTAAAAAATAAAACCGAGTCCCATGGAGTAGAAAAGCCACAAGGGATAGATCCGGTCACGGCCAGTTGCAGCAGTCTCAAGGGTGAGTCTCATGGAGTCGCAGTCAACAGCTGGATGAGAACAATTGTGGATGTAGAAAGGTAAGTGAGTAATGTGTTTTATTGAAAAATAATGTATCTCTTTTATAAGATTAGGATAGGTAACAAAAGTCCAATGAAATAGTAAAGAATGGTCCAATAATAAAAAATAATACCATAAAGTAAGTTTAATGGTTTTATAAAATCATAAAGTAAAAAATCCAATGGTCCTTTTCGTTTAAACATAAAGTAACCATAACAATAAATGGTCCAATGGTCCTTTCATAAAGTAGGAGTTATCATAGTCAAAGGCACACACAAGTAAAAGTGTCAAGACCAAGTAAGGTAAAGGACCAAGTGTCAAACAAGAGGATCACAACAACCCACATAACCATAGGATAAGGTGAACCATAAAAGGTGGACAAACGACTCCTTTATAGGACCAACTAGACCAATAAACTTTTCTCTCTCAAGATACATTGTTTTATATATTTTGTCATCACTGTATAAGGGAAAGATCCAACCGAATGGTACAATCCTTAGGTCCTCAACACTGCTCCTAAGGGTTAGGTGATAGGGACATCGTCAAGGGGTGGCCAGTCCCTTGAGAAGCAACCTAGCAATAACCGATTAGGAGAGGGGACATCATTACCTTCCATTCTTAAAGAATGGCTTTCAGCCATAGGCTGAGTTTCAATCTCACAGTGAATCATGTTGATCAACCCTTGGACCCTGACTTGGTCCTCCATTCTCCTGGAGAATGGTCCTCAGTACTAAGTTGAGTTCCAGTCCCATACTGAAAGTTGATCAACTACCTGCAGGACTTACTTGGACATCGCATCCCTAGTCCCAGACCAAAACATGTCTTTGCCTCTATCTGCGGGATCTACTTGGACATCGTGTCCCTGGTCCCAGACCAGAATACCCTAGAGGCACATAGGGGCCCTAGCCACAGGCCAGGGGTTTGCCATGGCATCAACCTGCTTGGTCCCAGAACAAGAACCCCAGGAGACTATTGGGGGCCCTAGGGCACCTTCTAGGGTCTTACTCTGCCCTAGTCAACTAACTAGGGTACCATCCTCTCTGAGAATGGGTCTCGCAGCTGCACTAACTTTAACAGTAAGTATAACTCCGCTCTTTTGTTATATAGCTTCTTCTGCACTACCGACTGTTCACTGTAAAATATTATTGGAGGTCAACACCTAGTTTGTGGTCTATGCCAAGTCTGGGGTGGTTGCACGAGGTCGTCTAGAGATTGGGTGGGGGAAGAGTTTCATCCCCCACGAACAGGCCTGCAATTGGTTCCGACGAGCAGTTTGATTTAGAATTCTGCAAGAGGGGAGGCCTGGGAGTTTCTTGTGGTGTGCCCTTCTGCCTTGATGATAAAAACACTAGATGGAGCAATTCCGGTGGAGTCCAGATAAGATGCGAGTCTGGGTAAAGTTAAATCTGATATCATAGACCTGAAAGTCATCTTGTGAAGGGTTACTTCACAGCGTAAAGAGGTTGTGTCAGCTATTGGGCAGGTGACCAGTCATATTTCTCATTTGGATGTGCAGTTTAATGACTTAAAAGGGCCAAGTACGGGTTCAGGGTGTACAAATGGAAAGGCTCACCATCTCTGCGGATCTTCATCAGGACTTGATGAAGGGAGAACAGTCCAGGGACACTCAATATGCAGATTCTAAGGCCATGGAAAGAAGATTCTGAGTGGCAACCAGCCAATGCCATGGTGGACATTTCTAGCAGACTAGATCCCATGGACAAGAAGCTGATACCGGGGATTTCCAGGAAATGCAGAGTGGGCATAGCTCCCCTTAAATTTTCTCTGTTTTATGGTTTACTTCTGTGTTTTTTTGTTAAGTCACTATGTTAGATTTTACAGCTTTCAAGCTGTCGGCATATATGATGTTATAGTCTATGCATCTCTAGTGTTTTGTAGACTTCAGTGTACCGTTTTGACAGCCATTAGACAGTCTGGTTGTTTGGAAAAAAATTTGTAATTTTTGGGCTGGTTTTTCCAGCTGTTTAATATCAAAGTTCTAGTCGCTTTCGTTAAAAAAAATGCTACATCCTAGAACTATATCCACATTTTAGACCGGGTCAGGTTAAAAATCACGATCTGGCATAGACTCATAGTGCTTTTATCATTGTACCAGCACAAAGGTCACAAATAATAACTAAGCCATACAATACGATGCTGCATTTTTCATTTTCGATACAAAGATAGTAGATAACCATTTGCATATATGAACCAGACAACTGCTTTGATATTTTGTAGTCTTTTATTCGCCTTAAAGTGACTCTAATCCAAATTTTCTATTTCAGATAGGTTTTTATTGCTCAATCATACGCATGCCTGATTCAAAAGTTGACAAATCCAGCTTCCCAATCTTAGAAATGCCAAATACAACCAACAGGAGCGTACAGGTCTATGTCTGGGTTCTAGTTGTGCAACCATCCTGCAGATGCCTACATTAAGTACAAACAGAAGAAACAGAAACCGTATGTGCCTTCACCCAGCTATGAGGTCTCCGACATATCTATTTGTTGATCCAAAAGAACCAGAAACCCTCATTTGTACTCGTCTACAGTACTGAAACATATCTACTATGAATTTCACAATTAAAACATATGTTGGCGTGTGCGTATGGGGTTCTCCCTGCCCTAAACATTTTGCAAATTGCATGGAAGAGACTGCAAGGATGTCCAATGGTATTTGGAAAATCAAAAAGGCTTCTTACTCTTACATCACCCCGCACACTAACCGTAAACAAAGAAAGCAAATCGAGCTTCAACATTCAGTAATTAGGAAAAGTTCTGAAAATAAAATAAATACAGAGTCTGGTTAACAGTAATCTTACGTATCAAATGCACGAAGAGTATTGTCGTCGCTGTTTGTTAGAAAGCAAGACCCATCAGGTGACCTGCAAAAACGTAACAGTTCCCGCCAAATGCAATGGACGATGTCATTAAGAGGACCTGAAGAGCTTGCGGAAGGTCTGGAGTTATTATTGAAAGAAATGAAAAATACAATGCTGGACCCATTATGAAAAAGAACATGAGCCATGTAACATGCAAACTTCTCACTCATCAGTTACAATTACAAGAAATGGCTCAAATACAGATTACCATTTAACAGCCTTCAAGAAATTATTGTTGGAATTGGAGGGGAGCTTGAATTGGTGATGAAAATGGCCGAGCCTCTGAGGGTAAACATGGAAGTCCAGAGCAGGCCAGTAGTAGGCCTCTGCTGCTACTTGTGTTGTAATGTCAGCGTTGGCATCGTATATTGTTTCCCCTTCCATTGCTTCGGCTCCGTTGGCCTAAAACCAGTGAAAATAAAAATAATGAAAGCAAGAACGTAATGACTTCGAAATAGATTAAGATGGAGGAAGGCAGAGTACGTTTGATGGAATAATTATAATAAACATTATATTGGCTTGCCTATGACATACTATAAATTTAAATTTTCGGGTTAAACCCATCTAGGGTTCATTTTACACGTTTCCACTTAATTATCTTTGATAACAATTGTGTAAATTTTGGCACATAATTGCGTTGTTGGGTTTATATAAATTTTGGTTGATAATTGCGTTGTTGGGTTTATATAAATTTTGGCCAAATGAAGTTGTGGGTTATGGTTTATGTTTATGGATAATTTTAGGGGTTATATATAGTCTATGATTAAGGGGTTTACAAAAATTTAGTGGGCTATTTTCTTATATGGAAAAAGTTTTTTTTTAGCTAAAATATATTAGCCCATATCTATTAGAAAATAAATAAATATAAAATGAATAGCCTCACAAAAATTTAGTGGACTATTTTCTTATATGGAAAAAGTTTTTTTAACTAAAATATATTGGCCCATATCTATTAGAAAATAAATAAATCCAAAATGAATAGCCTCCCATATATCTATTAGAAAATAAAAACGATTATAGTATAGATTATAACAAAAGTGGCATAGCCACCGAACGGATTACAAACTTTTGATATATGGAAAATCAAAAAGAGCTAAGCCATTCAATTTCAAAACAAAATCCCATCATTTGGTAGGCCCTCGCTTTAAGGTGGAATCATGTTATAAGGAAGAATATTAACGTAGAGCTCGTTTTGACGCAATGTTATTGCTTTATTTGCCGCTAGATCCACTTTGTCATTCAGCTCACGTAGAATATGAAAGAACTCTAGATGCTTGAATGTCTTTGAGAAAGAAAGAATTATTTCAATCATTCTGGCTAACCTTCAGCTATGCCCTTGTTTTTTCCCATTCATGGCCTGTATAATTATACGAGAGTCACCAAACACAATGGCTTCCTCGATCCCCCTGGCTTCCAATTGCTTAAGTCCTTGCCAAAGACCGTAAGCTTCAGCCATGTTATTAGTATCTTTGCCTATGTTCCAGTAGTATTCACTTTCGAAGTTCCCTTCCGGACTGCAGAAGATCCCACCTCCTCCCGCTGCACCCGGATTCCCTTTCGAAGCCCCATCAAAGAAGAGTTTAAAAATTGTCCTCTCTTTCAACCAAATTTCAAACTGAGTTTTATCCATCCTTAATTCCCACACTTCCAATGATTTCTTAGTTGCAGCAATGTCTATTTCAAAAATGTTGAAGGACTCCAGCCAACTGGCTTCATCTAATGTAAGCTTGGTATTATTCTTCGGCATTAAAGAAGCATTAAGGATTTCTCCCATGAGCATCGCGTTTTAACGGCAATGTGTTCTGGAGTTTGATATTTATCTTTGAAGATTCTTTAGTTACGTTCAATCCAGATGTTCCAAAACATTACTTTTGGGATCATCCTCCGGCATGTTTTAAACCCCGCTTTTTTGTCCATGTTACCTTGATACATACGGTCCCAGGAAACATAGCACTGTTGAATACTACTTGGAATTTCTATGTTACCCAATTAACGATAGGGCAGCTGCATCCAAACCTTGCGAGCGAAGGGGCAAGTGACTAGCATATGGAGACTAGTTTCGTTGCTTTCCTTACACAATGGACAGCGAAAAGGACCAACGATCCCTCTTCTTTCTAGATTCTCACTTGTTAGCACTCTACCATGCACGAGAGTAAAACTGAACATGTCGATCTTGGGTAGACTCTTCACATTCCAGACCATTTCCCAGCTCCTTGGGTTGTTTGGCACGCTTGGAGTAGCAGAGAACAGCTTGTAACCTTGCGTTGTTGTGGAGAAACCAGAGCGATTCCCCCAACCTTGTGTGTCTTTTAGATTATTGGCCATTGGTGCCGCGCCTCCAAACTGCTCCAAGAATCGTGCCTTCTCATCTTCCAAATCGACAGGGCAATCCAGGAGCACCCAGCTAATCCGGCGATAGGGTGGATTGGGTTCCCAGCTGGAGATGTCCTAGATCGTGAACTTGCCATGATTGTCGAGCCATCGTTTGCTACCGGGTAGATTTGGCAGGAGTAGCTTCCCCATGATGGAGTCCTGCCATAATTTAACCTGCTTACCATTGCCAAGAATCCAGAAGAGTTCGTCTCTGAACTTGGCCTGAACTTTCTTGCATGGCGACGAAATTGAAGAGCCCTGCTTGTTTTCTATCTCCGTGTCCAGACATGTTAATCTTGGTCCTGAAAAGTACTTGTGTCTGAGCACCTGGCTGCTCCAAGAAGGCTTTGAATCAAATAGGTTCTAGAGGAGCTTAGCTCCCAATGCCATGTTTTGGTATTTTAAATCTTTGATCTGTAAAACTCCTTGCATCCATGGCAATTTAATTTTCTGCCAACTAATGAGGGTGAACTTCTTACCTCCATTATTTTTCCCTCCCTGCCAGAGGAAGGATTTCAACATGCTTTCAATCTTGGTGAGGATTCTGGCAGGGACCAGCAACATTGAGCACTGATATAACGGCAAGCTGTCGAGAAAGACTTTTATTAATACCAATTTCCCTGTTGTATGTAACCAGATCGTTCCCCAGGAATGGATCTTCTTCTTAATTTTTTCAATCAGCAAATTCCAAACAGAGGCTTTCGGCTTGCTATTGAAGATTGGAATCCCCAAATATCTAAAGGAATCCCAAATGGTTGCTCCCTCGATTCCCAAGATGCGTGAAATTCCAGACATCTCTCTTGGGTTGATGTTCTAGCTATAAATCTCGTTTTTCCTTAGATTTAAATTACTGCCTGAAGCTTGACAGTAGGCATCCAATTCTGACTTGAATCTTCTCACTATCACCTGACTTGCTCCACCCACCAATATAGTATCATCAGCCAACTGTGCGTGATTGATATCTTTGGTTCCTCAGACTATTCTGATGCCGATAAGATCTTGATCTATCCTAGCTTGCTCAAGTTGAAAGCTTAGCACCGAGGCTTGGATTGCATACATCAACGAAGATAGTGGGAAGCCTTGTCTAAGGCCTCGGGAGGCTTAAAAAAAGGTTGCTCTCTTCCGTTTACGAGGGGAGCAATCCACGGACTGCTTATACAAGCTTTGACCCAATGGATGAAGCCTTGATCAAATCTGAATCTTAGCATCACCTGGAATAGAAAGGGGTGGCAAACTCTGTCGAATGCATTGGCTAAATCTATTTTCACCACCGCTCCTTTTTCATTATTTGTTAGACTGGAGTGGATAGCCTCCTGGACTAGTATTATGTTATCCCAGATTCTCCTGCCTTTAATGAATCCCACTTGGTTCTCTGGTATGATATGGGGCAAGATGATTTTTAGCCTATTTGCCATTAGTTTGGTAATGATCTTGTACCCAATGTTACAGAGAGAAATGGGTCAATATCTATCAAAGGTCACAACGTCTTTTTCTTTGGGGATAAGGGCCAAAAACGTAGATTTAGTGCTTCCTCCGATTCTTTCACATTGTTGAGCTTTTAAAACCATCTTAAAAAAATCTTTATGCACAATTTCCCGGCACACTTTGACGAATCTTGCGTTGAATTCATCCAGTCCTAGTGCCTTATCATCCTCCATGCCCTCCATGACTGATTTCAACTCGGCTGATGTGATCCTTTACATGAGATCGATGTTTTCCTTCCTTTTAACCATTTTAGGCACAAGCTCCATTAACGCAGCGTTTGGTGGAGTGTTGACTGATTCAGCTGAGTAGATGGCTTTGAAATGACGAGTGGCTTCCATTTTGATTTGGTCAAAATCATGGATAACATGGTCGGTTGTTTGAATTTCAAGGACCGTTTTGTAATTCCTCCTCACCTCAACATGTTTATGGAAATAAGTCATGTTCTAACCTAGGAATTTAATCAAAAGGCATCTGGATTTTTGTCTCTGGATATCTTCCTCTTGTCTGCAAGTCACGTGAAGCTCTTGGTGAAGGCTTACTTCTTTAACGAGATCTTCCCTTGAGATTTGAGTTGCATCCATGTTAAGCTGGTGTACCTATAGAGCTAGCATGACATTGGTTTTCCTTTGAGTCGGAGATGTGGCAAGCTTGGCCCAATTCTTGAGCACCCTTTTAACTCTTCTCCGCTTTTCTTCCCAGATGTAAAATGGTGAACCCAAAACTGGAGCAGACCAAGTTTCCGAAATAATACCCGGGAAATCTTTGTGGGAGATCCATAGTGGGCTAAATTAAAATGGAATAGGCCCCAGGTTTTGGTCTTTCCTTATCTGCAGCATAATAGGCTTGTGATCTGATCCCCCAAAGGGGAGGATTTTAGAGGTAGAGTTCAACCCAAGTATTAGAAAGGAGTCTTGGATCAAGAAGCGATCAAGTCTGGCCACTATGTGCCCCAAACCTAGCCTCTTATTGGTCCAAGTGAACTTCCCCTTGGTTGGGATAACATCAGAGAGATCCCACTCTGAAATAATCTCATCAACCTGCTCCCTTATTGGATCTCTGACCAAAGAACCTCCCTTTTTTTAGATTGACTCAGTGTGACATTTAAATCGCCGACTAGAATAACATTATTCAGCCATCCATACTCCTTTCCTCCCTAAAAATATTCCAGCGATCTTTTTTTTCTAGAATACAAAGAAAGAGCATAAATATTAAAGAGACTAACCTGGGTGTTGGAATCTTTGTGCAATAGCTTGGTAAGAATCTAGTGAAGAGATTGTTTGGATTCGATTAGCTCAAATTTTTGAACGTCCTAGAGCGTTCCTATTCCTCCAGAGGCTCCTCTCAAGCTAACAACGATGTCTCCTCCTTTATTCCAGAACTTTCCACTTACTTGGAGAAATGCGTCTTTCTCCATCTATGTCTCCTGGATCAGTACAATGTCTGGTTGGGATAGTCTGATCAGGTCCTTCATAGCTTCTTCTTTAGCTTTGCTTCCTAGACCTCTACAGTTCCAGGAGAGAACCTTCATTACTTACTTTTGATAAAGGAGGGAATCCCTTTCTGGGATTGGCCATGCTGGCAAGTATTTCTGGTGTTTCAAAGTAATTTTCCAAGGTTAGTTGGGAGCCTTGTAGTTTGACCTTGTACGTGGCTTGCTCCCTTACTTCCTTAGTCAATTTCCTTCCTCTTGCTTTTTTCTTGCTCGGTGTAGCCATCTCGATTTCCCCTTGCTCTTCTTCCTCTTCATCGGTAGCGGATTCTTCTTCAGAATTTTCTTGGTTTCCTCCTTCCTTTACCCCCTCTGCTCCTAAATTTGGGATCTTAGAGTGACAAGTAGGGCCAGCTTCTTTGTCTATTTCTTTAATCTCACCAGTGTTGGAGTCCTCTTCAATAACCAGAGGTCTACTACTAGTCTCTCCTAGAACTTCTAGAGGGGTTATTCTTAGTGCTTTCTTGTTCCCAATATGTGGATGCCCATTCTTTGTTTTGCTTTTCTTTACTGCTTGCCACCCATCCTCCTTTTCCTATTGACTCTCCTGCTTTTGGGGGCAATTACGAAGGAAGTGTTCGTATTCGTGGCATCCTCTACATTTGAAAGGCAGTTGTTCATAATCCAGCTTTTGGTAGTGGTACCAAGTTCCCACCGTGGGCTTGATGGCTTCCGGTAATCCAGCTTCTAGATCCACCTCCACAAAAATCCGAGCACGGGCGTACTGATCCTTGGGGCTTTCCATATCGATGAATCTCCCCAGGGAATTCCCGTTTTCTTTAAGTGACTTCGGGTTCCAGCAGTGCATAAGCAAGTTTGGTAGCCTGGCCCAAACAAGGACGGATTTGGGGATGTCTGCCTCCGGATAAACGTCTGACGTCCACCTGTTCAAATATAGGCCTTGCAGCCCCATGAAGTAGGGACCATTTCGGAAGATAAGATCGCTATCAACCTTGGATTCAAAATCAAACAAGAAGTAGCCTCTTCCCACCAAGTAAGATCACACATTTTGGGCAATCAGAGGTCTCCAATTTCACTGGACCCAACTCTCGGTGGAATTCGGAGATGGCCAAAGCCTAGTGAATTGCCCGATGAGAGCATGATTCACCAAGGAGAGAGCTACACGAATGGTATCCTCCAACGGCAGGGCAACCATAGGTACATCCTCAATTTGTTTAACAAACTTCGAGGGGGATCTAGAGTGGACTCCCTTGTTCTGCGAAGCAATCAATCTAGCAAACACCTTGAGGTTCGAGGTAGAAGGAGGTTCATATCCACCCTTTGCAACCGCCATAGGAGGATCCACTACGGGATCTGAGCAGGGGCGAGGCCTACCACAGCTTGGCAGGATGAGCGACCTATAGGCACAAAGCTTGCCACAACTTATAACGATTTGCCCTCGAAGAAATCGCATCCCCAATCAGAGGGCTCGACGCTCTGAAATTGTGCATGCAGATCGTCGTCAGCGAAAAAGATTAGAATGAGACTAAACCCCAACCACCTCCGGTATATTAATGAGGAAAATGAAAATAATAATAATAATAATAATTGCCCTAGCAAAATCTCACTCCAATCTATCTTTCGCCCCTAATTTCTAAACAAAATCTAGTGAAAGCACACTTCTACCCCAATTTTCAGTAATGGAGGCTCCCAAGGGTTATTTCACCCTCCATTTTCCTTGTGATTCAACCATATGGTTACATTCGCCTATAATTTTAGTCAATTTCATGTGATACATTTTTGAGCACTTGATTTCTAGTATTGAAGGGAAAGTCATGGGCTATTTTGTTCTATATAAAGGCTATAATGATTCATGGTTCACCCACATTGGATTGTGCTTGCAGGGTGAAGGTTTTGGTTGATGCAATTCGACTTTTCATTCTTAGTTTTCTTGACATTTTAATATTCACATAACATCTCCATTGTCAAAATCTCAGGTCTTGAAGGGGTATGTTTCACATGCAATTTATCGAAGAATACAAACTCACATCATGCTTTTTATCCATTAATTAACGTGGTATGTTTTTATCATGTTTTTTTATGTTTTTTATCTACAGTTATAATATATTATTATATTGTAAATTTACTTTTATCATGCTTTTTTATCATGGATTCTTTTTTAGGCCTCTTGAATTTTAGGGCACTCCTGATTCTTAAGGCTCATTCAGTGTTATTAGGGTTTTATTATATCCTAGGAGTATTGGTTCTGTGAAAGTGTTACAAAGTTCAAAATATATGATTTATTTTATGTCTTGTCATGTTTAAACCATCAACTGACATGGATTATTTTATGTTATTAGTGGATACTAGTCTTGATGGAGAGACATCACATGGTTTTTATATATTCAAACTGAATTTGCCCCAGTTGTTTAAAATGTGTTTTTATTAGGATCTTGCTCTGTAATTATTATTGGATCTAAGGCATTAATGCGAGTGTATATGTTCATATTATGTTTGTTATTGTTGATGTTTGGGGTGTTTGTAATATAAATGAATGCACATTGATTATAATGGTGGGGCTATAGTGGAGCAGTCATTATTTTGGTTTTCTTGTAGAGTTGTTCAAAGTGTAGTGGTATATTCTTGTATTTGTATTGAGAAGTTCGTGACTGGTATATTTTTTATTCGCATTGCCAAGTTCGTCAAATTTATTTTGTGACCTAAATTTGTTGGGTTCGGTATTTGTTTTACGATATTTTGTTTTTGTAATGGTCATTCATAAGTAAAATATTTTTTGGTGATTTGTTTTGATGTGTAATTACTATCATCATCCAAAAATGGATCTAATTATGTATGATAAATATATGATTTATTTAGAACACAATATTTCATTTCCATCATGATTGTATATAATATGTATAGGGCATGCTTGACCTGAGATGTAGACATTATGCAATCTCATATCTAGTTTTTTGCATTCAATGAGGGTGCTAAAACAATTTTACCACATTTTGCACACTTTCAAAAATTTCAAGGACATGGATACAAACACCTCGTCACTTTATCTAAGAAAACATAGTCTTTAACATAGTAGTTCTAATGATATGTGTGATGATGCATTAATGTGCTTTATATTCTTGTTAGTGTGTGTTCTTATTTCTAATAACCATTGCAAGTTTATGACTAACTCTAAAAATTCTAAATAAAATGACATAATTCATATTTTGATTGTCAACAAAATAAAGGAAAAGTAGCATCCATATCTATAAACAGATAAGCAGGTTATTTTTTTTCATAGAGGGTTGCTTAAAATTGAGAAATTTGGAAAATAAGCTAACTGGGAATTCATACACTATATTAAGGTTGTGGGTATCAATAATACTCCACGTTGTAATAAAGGTTCATGGGGTCCATAATCACTCCATAGTGTAAAGTGTTAAATTCTATCAATTTGTTGGTATGTTAAGATTTGGGTCCCCGCATGACTGTTGGACCATTAAGGGACAAGATAAAAAGTGGAGTCCCTACTTGCCCCGAATCTAATTAGTGTAGATGTGTTTCACCAACACCTCCAGTTGTGATTCACCCAATACTACTTGTGAAATTTATAAAAAAAGCCCTCCTCTCCTCATTCATGCATTTGTTCGTTTGAGGGTTAGGAGTCGAGAGAGTCGAGCTCTGGTATATGCTCTTCTATTGCACTACCTTAGTAATCTAGAAAATCAATAATTGAGTCTTGCTAGCAAAGACGTTACAAAGTTTTGTAACTTGATGAAAGATTCGCCAAGTTTTTTACAATATTTTTTAATTCAGCGAAACATTCACCAATATTTTACAATATCTTATAATTTAGTGAAAGATTTTACAAGATTCTATAATAGAATGGAAGATTCAACAAAAACAAATATACATATTATATTTTATAAACGATAAGAAGTCTATGCTAAGAATTTCTCTAATTCTCAACAAGTTTCGAACATGTTAAGCAGGTTGATTTTACTTCTCCCAAGGATGAACCTGCTTAATAGGTTCGAAACTTGTTGACAATTAGAAAAATTCTTACCACAAACTTCCTATCATTTTTTAAATTACTAAATTGTGGATTAAACATGGATAACATATTATATTATTGATAAAAATAACTTCAAATTCTCCTATATATTAGGGAGATTTGCCATTTATTATACATATAAGTTTAAGGAGTGTTTATGTTGCGAAATGTTTTCTTCTTTTTCGTAGAATAGTTTTTTCTAATTTTTTTATATATCTGATGTTGATGGTAATGTATTTGATTTTAATTGATATTGTTTATTTTAAAAAGAAATTTTCAATTTTATAAAGTTGAACAAACACACTTAATGAAAAACATTGTATATTTGATTTAATTTATTATAAAAAAATAGTCATAAGAATGTGTTTTTGATTTTATAGATTTCAACATGACACATTCTAATCAAGCAAAACGATAATCAAATCAGTCACTTCTTGTATCTATAATATTTGAAAATTCTCATGATGGCATTTATTCACATGTAATAATCAATTAGCTATATTGATGGTAACATGTAAAGAAATCAATCATATTCGGGTTTGATTGCAACGCGCAAGGGTATGTCGACCACGTTTGTGGTCTCGACTGGTGGATATCCCACCGCCAAACAACTTGTCCCGTAAATGTTTCGACCATACTTTGAAGTCGGCCTTGTTCACCTATATTCTTAGAAATTTGTTCTACATGAAGGACTGGTGATTCACGTTCTTTATACCTAAGTGACGATCGACTTGATGTTTCCTTTTTCATTCTTCCTAAGGATGGATACTCTCGAATTTTTTGTTCAAATATTTTAGGGATTACAGAAACAAAAAAACATTGTCGAGTTTGCTTTTTAGGAATGGCTTGGATGGTCCAACATTCCCTTGCTTGTAGTTCATAATTTTTCATCTCCAAATCATATAATTCGACATTTGAGTTATATCTGATAGAATCTGGGTTCCCTAGGTGAAGTTCGCCATATATAATCGGTTCGGTATAATCTTCATTGTTGTGTATCTAGTATAACTGTCGAACATTGACTTCTTCATCTATAGGTTTTGTCCATGGTTCTCCCTGAGATGGATGAATTGGGACAATGGATTTTTGTCTATTCTCCTTAAGTTTAATTCTTTCTTTGTCTAATGAAATAGATGCCTTCATTTTTCGTCCCCATGGTCGACCTACTAGCGCTGGGAAGGAACTAGATCCCTCCTTAGGGTTAATTATTTCAAAGTCAAATTTAGTTGTGATGCCTCTAATGGTCGTGTCGACATTTTTCGAGACACATATTTATATGTGATCCAAAGTCGAGAATGACTTGTTGGACGTGGTATCCTTCAATTTCCAGACCGACTAAAGGGTCGACATCATTTTTATCTTTTTTATTGAGGCTACATATACTTTTAGCTTACTTGTCTTCATTAGAATTATTCTTAAGATTATACATTAAATCAGTTAATTTTGAGACAGAATCATCACTATTTATCAATTTAATTAATTCTTTAGCAATCTTATGTCGAGAATCGTTAGTTTCTTCCTGTGCAGCTAATTCTTGGAATATTTTCCATGCATCATTATACATTTGTTTTTGTTTAGCGGGATCAGGATAAACTTCCTTATTTCTTATTTTGCTTATTTGTGGGTTATCCATGCCAGTTTTTGTGCCTTGTCGAGTAACAATTTGCAAGTTCTTAGTTCAAACAACATCACATTTTTTAACACTAGACAAGACATTAACATTTTTTATTATTATTTTTCTCAAGCATGGTGGGGCGATACTCCAAAGAGTGATCACCGACACCACAACTTGTACAAAATTCAAGATCGGTATGGTCTTTGTATGGACACTCAACATGCCGATGTCCTTTATTTAAGCATGTGTAGCACTGGATAGCCCGACGTGGTATGTTTTCCTGATTCCCAAAGTATCGGACTCGACCTGAAAATACTCCACGTCGGTTATTATAGTACTGACGCTCGTACCTGCGGTCATCATACCTTTGATTATTCTGATCATTCTGGTCATTATTATTTCTTGTATTATTACCATTATTGTTTTCTTGTGTAACAACATTTTTCTGATAAACTGCTTGGAAATTTTGTCGATTTTTCAAGTTTAGTTGACACTCTGTTGTTTAGTGGATTTTGACTTCACATATGGCACACTAGTGAGATTTTTTGTTCTTCATATTAAAAGGGAAATCCTTCGTTGTGTGTAGATCATTCTCTTGGAAAATGTCGCAAAAGCACTTTGTCTGTACGAACTCAATGTCCTGTCGACGTTCCTCATGTCAACAGTAGTCTTTTGTGTGACCAACCATCGAGCATTTAGTACACCAGACATTGTTATCTTTGAATCTCATCTTGCATATTGACTTCTGCATGATTTCCAATTGCTCTTCAACACACCTATTGACGGGGTTGACAGGATAATCTTTGTCCATCTCTATCTGCAACGCCTTTGTCAGTGCATCTTTGTATGTGTTGAAATTGTCGAGCTGAATATGCATTCTAATCTTCTATAGTAAACCAGAAACAAACCATTGAATAAGTAACTGTTCATATATATTATAATCTAATTGGTTAAATAGATATTTGAATCTTTTTTCGTACTCCCGAACTATTTCAGTCGATTTCTGAGTTGTGGTTTTCAACTTCTTTGCAGCGAGATGCTTTGCATCAGGTGTTTTGAAAAATGACTTAAACTATTGTTTTATCTGAGCTTTAGTATCATTTGGAATTCTCTCTATATATGTCATATACCACGTTAATGCTCGCTTACGCAGACCACCGGTAAACTGGCCCATTTGGCGGTCTTCGTTGGTAACAACATTTGCCTCCAAAATCGACTCACACACGAACCAATGTTGTGTGGGGTCTTCATTGCCCTCATAGAGGGGAATGTGGGCATACATTTGTTCCATGTCTTCAGCATTGACGTCTCCTTTAGATGGTGGAGAGGGTGGTGGTGGTGGCTCGCTTTCGGTTACTTCACTTTTTTCATAGCTTGTTTCAACAAAAGTTTCGGTTCTGCTGGGAATATTTTCAGTCTGTTCACTTTCGACAAGTAGTCGAATTATGTCGACTACTTCAGTCAATACACAAGTAAAGTTTTGTTGCAAATGGGGTATCCTTACTGGCAACACCGACTGGTTTAGAGAGTTCTCTGAAGCTGGAATTAGCTGTTGGGTGCTCCTTCATTATTTGAGTAAAGCAGGTGGATACTGGGATTAGATGGATAGGGTTGAAAAGTAACCCAATTTCCTTCTTGTGATCGATGAATTACAAGATGATCAACATCATTTTGTTCATCATCTAGTCGACTCCATACACCTATTTCACTAGCTCGTAGTCCTTAGTATTCTTGAACAATATCATCCACTCGGGCACTCTGTATAAGATTCGACGGGGAATGTGGCATTATATTTCAGGTTATGTCTTCTTGGAGAGCTCTACCTCTCTCTATCCACAAGTCTTTATCCATTGGTGACACTTCTTCATAAACACTCTCTTTCGATCGGTCATGACCTGACTCTAGCAGATTTTCTTCTGATTATGTCACTTTATTCATCATTCTTTCTTAGTTGAGCACAACAGCTTGCTCTCTAATCTCTTCCCGCCTCTTTCTCCTCTTTTAATGTTCTAATTTTTGTATATCTAGAGTGATTTTATGTGTGATTGTTCGATTTTTTCCATTTTTGGCCCGACTTTTCAAAGTTGGTTCCGGTGTTTTCTTCATTAGTTGACTATTCCTCTACTTTACTCAGACATGACCAGCTGCCTCCCGATTGTCGACCTGAAATATTTTTAGAAAGCTCTGGTGGAACTAATTATTTGGTTAGGAAGTACTCCCACTGTCTTTCTTGAACAAACATCTCCCACTCCTTTTGTTTGGCCTCCCAGTTTGTATTGCGTGGTGGTGTGATTAACAATGATCAAGGTTCAACAATATGACTAGCAACCCTATCGATCAAGAACTTCAACAAAAGTGTCGACAACGAACACATGAACTGTTTGGTGAGGTCGTTATAGAATCTCTCTTTGATGTTATCAACAAAGACCCTTTATTCGACGGCTCATTCCTCACAGAACTCGTTAGCGATTCTTACGAACCACTCTAACAAATTTGTGCAACCTCCCCTTGTTAACTTCTGGAGTAATTGTCGTTCTTTTTCACCATCCATCGAGTAGATTATTTAGTGATTGAGGTATAGACTCGACACACTTTTCATGCGTTTCATAAAATAACTTTTCCTTTGCTTGGGCAATGGTCACCTTATTTCTTCTAGCGTAATTCTACAAATAATTCGCAAATTTATGTTCCCACCAATTCTTAATCTCCTACTCTGGGATCATTTGGTCATAGTCATTTCATCCAATATATGTACCACCAACAACTGAACCAATGTTGTAATTAATCAGATTGCAAAGTTACCAATGATACGCATATAGATTCGTATAACAATTATAGAACAAGAGACAAGATTGGTAGACATAATAACAACTTATGTTACTCAATAACACATGTGGGTTCATACAATAAACCGAACCAAGCATCTATATGACTCCACAACCTATATATATGATTTACAAAACAGTTACAATAACTACCTATCGGTTTAACCAATCGACACGACCCATGAGGTCGACATAATCTACAATTTGGTCGACTAAAGAGTGTAGTCGGCTTAGCCGAATAGCTCCTCCAACATGGATAAACATGACAAGTGCATATTAAAATGCATAATTATCATAAGTAAATAGCAGAAGCTTAAAGTAATTCA
>LPNX010641910.1:305194-318607 GCA_001517045.1 Pseudotsuga menziesii | reverse complement strand
GGGGGGGGGGGGGGGGGGGGTCTTACTGGATCCCGGAGGACAAACGAAAAAAACCTTTGCTTGGGGGTTGGGCCATGAAACGAATAATGAAGCTGAGTGGATGGCTCTCTTGCAGGGCCTAGAATTCTTAGACACAATAGCTATCCGTGAGCTATCCCCAGGCTAGAAGTCTTTGAAGACTCAAGGTAAGTCAAATACAAAATGATCAATGGATACTCCACAGGATCCATCAACTGCAGACGGCTGTATGACAGAATCACTCCCCTCTTCTCGATTAGAGTTGAATTTTTCCACATTCTTCAAGCAAACAATGCTCTTGCGGACGCATTGGCTAACCTAGGAGCGTCGCTTCCTCAAGGTCATATTTGTATAAATAATCTAGACATTGGATCTAAACCAATTCCCTAATGCACAGAAAGCATATTTTCTTAAGACTCTCCCTTAACCTATGTCTTTTCACAATAATTTATATGGATTATGGTTTAATCTTTGTGGTTTGCTTAGACGCAATGTAGCCTCCACTTACCTTTCATTCCTCCATGCACCCCCCTGCATTTACTTACCATCCCCTCAGGCTTAAATGCCCGCACAGAAGGCACGCTTCACGCCATCCTCCACGTACCATGGCTTTGTCTGGAAGCTTCATTTGCCCCTTCATCCTCCTTAACAACCTCATTTGTGAAGAACCCTATGTCACCTCTATGGATGAGGTCTCTCTCATTGATTAGTCAGTTTTTTACGAAGGCAATATCCCCCAGCTTGGTTCTGCTCAAGTGATTCCTTGGGAGGCCCTGCCTCTGCTAAGGAGTTTTGTGATAGAGAGACTTGCGTTGGCTGGTTCCCAGAAGAGTCTTTGCTCAATCCACAGTGCTCTTGGGTCTACAAAACCTACGACATCGAAATTCTTCTTCGAGCAGCTTCTCTTTGAAGGTAATATTTCGACCCTTGGCTATAATTGCACTGGTTGGAAAGAATAATCAATAGGTACTCTCTATTGTCAAAATAGAAAGGATAGAAAGGATTGTGACATTATGCATCACGAAATTTCCATTCTCGGCTCTGTTTTCAACAACCTATCTCCTATAATTTGGTGTCGCAGTCTATGCTATGGACAGAACATTGTTTCTACTAGTATTGTGCTCAATCAGCTGTCAAGGCTAAGTCTTCACAGCCACAGCTCTAGCCAATACCTTCCCCAAATTCAGGAAATGGATTGCGCAAGGGAAAATGCTGGACTTGCAGATTTGAAGGTGAACATACAACGCTTATATGAAATGGTGGCCATATGAATTATGGACAACAGAGAGACAACTAAAGAGGTAAAAAATCTTGTTGATGTGGTTGGCTATATATAGCAATCATGATGCTAGGATAGATGATGATGAAATGAATTTGAAGGAAATTATGGGGAAAGTAGATTGTATTCAGGAGGATTTACAACGCCTGGTGCAACTGAATTAGGGAAGTCAAGCCCATGAAAATCCATCAGGAGCAATTCAAAATATGGAGGAGGAGTCTGTCACCCAGCCTGTGGGGCAGCCAGGCAACCCTTAATGTGTCTCTTTTAAAAGTCTATTTTTTTGTATCTTACTTAATCAGTAGTTCGCCCGAATATATACTATGTCTATAATTAATCGAAATGTAAGAACTCTCTGCGGCATACTAACGTCTATCTATTGGCCTAGTTTTGTTTCCTTTTTCTCAAACCTGCAAGAATACTTTAGCTGCTGTAATTTTGTAATGAATGGCTGTGCACAACCTATTTAATACTAATCTCTTTTCAGCTTCGGTCAATTTTTTTTAATGAGATTCATAAATACTCATGCGACCATATTTATATGCACTTACAAAACATAAGTTAACCTTAGCTTTATCATTAAGACAAGGTTAAATAATACTTCAACATACCCCTTTTTTTATTCTTATTGCACAGTAGAAATTGCCTTAGGTTTTACATGGAGTTTAACTTGTTGCGACAGAGTGATATGAGACATAGTGAGCTGCGACAAAGTGAGTTGCAACGGGGTGAACTAAGACAAAGTGAAGTGCAACTTAAGGATACAAAACCATGCCAAACTTTTCCTTAAGACAAGGAAATTTAATAAGTGAACCCCAACAAGTGAACTTCGACATAACCATATAAAATTATCCGAAAAATTCCTTGAAACAAGGAAATTCAATAAATGAACTTCGACAAGTGAACTATGACACAAACATATAAAAATTATGCCAAACATCCGTTAAAATAAGAAAATTCAATAAATGAACTCCAACAAGTGAACCATGACACAGGCATATAAAAATTATGCCAAAAATTTCCTTAAAACAAGGAAATTCAATAAAGGAACTCCGAGAAGTGAACTACCACACAAACATATACAAATTTCGCCAAAAATTTCCTTAAAATAAGGAAATTCAATAAAGGAACTCCAATAAGTGGACTGCGACATAGGGACATAAAATTTATGCTAAACATTTTTCAAATAAACATTATTCCTTTTAAAAAGGAAAAAAAATATTTTATTATTTATTTATTTATACTTTTCAAAATTCATGTAACACAAAAGACATATAATTTTAGCAATTCCACCCATGGTTTGCTTAGACGCAATGTAGCCTCCACTTACCTTTCATTCCTCCATGCACCCCCCTGCATTTACTTACCATCCCCTCAGGCTTAAATGCCCGCGCAGAAGGCACGCTTCACGCCATCCTCCACGTACCATGGCTTCGTCTGGAAGCTTCATTTGCCCCTTCGTCCTCCTTAACAACCTCATTTGTGAAGAACCCTATGTCACCTCTTTGGATGAGGTCTCTCTCATTGATTAGTCAGTTTTTTACGAAGGCAATATCCCCCAGCTTGGTTCTGCTCAAGTGATTCCTTGGGAGGCCCTGCCTCTGCTAAGGAGTTTTGTGACAGAGAGACTTGTGTTGGCTGGTTCCCAGAAGAGTCTTTGCTCAATCCACAGTGCTCCTGGGTCTACAAAACCTACGACATCGAAATTCTTCTTCGAGCAGCTTCTCTTTGAAGGTAATATTTCGACCCTTGGCTGTAATTGCACTGGTTGGAAAGAATAATCAATAGGTACTCTCTATTGTCAAAATAGAAAGGATAGAAAGGATTGTGACATTATGCATCACGAAATTTCCATTCTCGGCTCTGTTTTCAACAACCTATCTCCTATAATTTGGTGTCGCAGTCTATGCTATGGACAGAACATTGTTTCTACTAGTATTGTGCTCAATCAGCTGTCAAGGCTAAGTCTTCACAGCCACAACTCTGGCCAATACCTTCCCCAAATTCAGGAAATGGATCGCGCAAGGGAAAATGCTGGACTTGCAGATTTGAAGGTGAACATACAACGCTTATATGAAATGGTGGCCATAGGAATTATGGACAACAGAGAGACAACTAAAGAGGTAAAAAATCTTGTTGATGTGGTTGGCTATACATAGCAATCATGATGCTAGGATAGATGATGATGAAATGAATTTGAAGGAAATTATGGGGAAAGTAGATTGTATTCAGGAGGATTTACAACGCCTGGTGCAATTGAATTAGGGAAGTCAAGCCCATGAAAATCCATCAGGAGCAATTCAAAATATGGAGGAGGAGTCTGTCACCCAGCCTGTGGGGCAGCCAGGCAACCCTTAATGTGTCTCTTTTAAAAGTCTATTTTTTTTGTATCTTACTTAATCAGTAGTTCGCCCGAATATATACTATGTCTATAATTAATCGAAATGTAAGAACTCTCTGCGGCATACTAACGTCTATCTATTGGCCTAGTTTTGTTTCCTTTTTCTCAAACCTGCAAGAATACTTTAGCTGCTATAATTTTGTAATGAATGGCTGTGCACAACCTATTTAATACTAATCTCTTTTCAGCTTCTGTCAATTTTTTTTTAATGAGATTCATAAATACTCATGCGACCATATTTATATGCACTTACGAAACATAAGTTAACCTTAGCTTTATCATTAAGACAAGGTTAAATAATACTTCAACATACCCCTTTTTTTATTCTTACTGCACAATAGAAATTGCCTTAGGTTTTACATGGAGTTTAACTTGTTGCGACAGAGTGATATGAGACATAGTGAGCTGCGACAAAGTGAGTTGCAATGGGGTGAACTAAGACAAAGTGAAGTGCAACTTAAGGATACAAAACCATGCCAAACTTTTCCTTAAGACAAGGAAATTTAATAAGTGAACCCCAACAAGTGAACTTCGACATAACCATATAAAATTATCCGAAAAATTCCTTGAAACAAGGAAATTCAATAAATGAACTTCGACAAGTGAACTATGACACAAACATATAAAAATTATGCCAAACATCCGTTAAAATAAGAAAATTCAATAAATGAACTCCAACAAGTGAACCATGACACATGCATATAAAAATTATGCCAAAAATTTCCTTAAAACAAGGAAATTCAATAAAGGAACTCCGAGAAGTGAACTACCACACAAACATATACAAATTTCGCCAAAAATTTCCTTAAAATAAGGAAATTCAATAAAGGAACTCCAATAAGTGGACTGCGACATAGGGACATAAATTATGCTAAACATTTTTCAAATAAACATTATTCCTTTTAAAAAGGAAAAAAATATTTTATTATTTATTTATTTATACTTTTCAAAATTCATGTAACACAAAAGACATATAATTTTAGCAATTCCACCCATGGTTTGCTTAGACGCAATGTAGCCTCCACTTACCTTTCATTCCTCCATGCACCCCCCTGCATTTACTTACCATCCCCTCAGGCTTAAATGCCCGCGCAGAAGGCACGCTTCACGCCATCCTCCACATACCATGGCTTCGTCTGGAAGCTTCATTTGCCCCTTCATCCTCCTTAACAACCTCATTTGTGAAGAACCCTATGTCACCTCTTTGGATGAGGTCTCTCTCATTGATTAGTCATTTTTTTACGAAGGCAATATCCCCCAGCTTTAAACTTTATTAAATAATTAATTCAAACGTTTTTTTTAATTCTTAGGAGATATTAGTTTCCAAATAAAACAACTTCGACATACGCTTTCAAGCCTGAGAATTAACATTATTCACATGGAATGAATTTAACCTCGACTTGAATAAAGAACTTGCATTCATAAAATTTTGAATAATTACCACATAATTAAACTTGCACATATTTCATACCCATGAATTAATCAAAATAAAGCATGAATTTATACCTTGCATCCAAACTTAGGAAATTTAACAAGCAAATAGTTCAAAACTTTTATCAGTCATTAATTATTTACCATTTCATAAATTAAAACACAATTTCCAGGAAAATAAACTTATCTGCAAAATAATTAAAATGGGAAATTGGTTCATGGCAGCCATGCTTCACCTAACCATAGGAAATTCTGCTCATTTTTCTCTCAGTAGAAATCCACCCTCAAGCTGAGACTCATGCATTCACCATAGATTCTCACTAGTCCTAGGTTTCTCTCAGATTTCCTCTCTTGGAAACATGATTTATTGGTTTATTATCAAATCCATGCCAACTGTGCGATTCCTTCCTTTAGCTTCATTCTAGCTAGCACAATAGTGAAAACCATCACTTCATCTATGCTTAGAATTCCACCAAAACAGATTTCTTACACCATTGTCATATCTGATGCAGGAGCATCTTGCTCTCCATCCAAGCACAAGTCCAATATTTGGATCAGACCAAGAATAGGTCCTCATTTCCTGAATTAATAATCCTTGAACTATTATATTGTAAATAAATCTATGTTTAAATGTGATTCTAGATGGATGATGAGTTATTTAGGTGAGTCACTAGGTGAATGAATGAGTCATTAAGTCAAAGTGTGTGTCATGTAACAAATCCCTCATCTAATGGCTACGAGTCATAGGATAGGCTTAAGAGTTTACCTTAATTAGAATTAGTTAGCAGATTGTTGAGTGTATTGAGGATCTGAACCAGAATTGGTTCATGAATCCTATTGTATATATTATGTAAGCCTTTGAGGCAATAGAATGTAACCATACAAGGTAAAATATGGCTAAAGGGTAGCTAAACAATGTAAATCTAGCTAGAGGTGGCCAATCAAGGGGAAATCAGGCCAAGGCAAGATAACTGGTCATGTTTGTACCAGACTAAGAGGATCAGAACGCAGGTTTTGAGATAATTGTGAATGTAGAGATTCTTTGTATTGAATGAAGGAAAGCCTATTTCGGCATATCTTTGTGTAAATGTAGTTATGTTTTAGTGTTTGATCGATGCTCTAATCAATCGACATAGAGTTGCAAATATTATAATTAAGATTGGATGATCCAGATTAAAGGAGCAAAGATGGATCGACGGTGGGAAAATATTCACGAAGTAAACCTGCATGGGAGATAAGCGATCCGGAATGAAAATTGAAGCTCCACACTTGATAACAAATCGATGGACAAGATCAAAGCCGCAAGAGATTGACGACTCTCAAAAGTTGCAAAAATAGATTTGTGGAAGGAAATTACGGAAGCCCATTTCGAGAAAAGTTGAAGGCACATCTGCAATTCGCAACCTGACTACGAAAAAATACTTGCGGAAGCCCAATATTGGGAAAAGTCAGAAGGTGGATCCGCAATCTGATTGCGGAAAGGACTGTTGCGGTTGCATGATTGCGGAAGTTAGTTTCTGGGAAAACTGGGAATTACATACCCACAACCCGCAATTACAGAAACTATGTTGCAGAAACTCAATTGCGGAATTGAGTTTGCGAAATAAGAGTTACAGGTCGAATTAATTGCGGTTGATTAAGATATGCAGAAGAAATATTTGGCCGAGAAGCCAAATTTAGAGTTTGCTAAATGTATAGCAAGCCAAATCCTTGGGAATCAGTTGGGATATGGCGTTTTGGGGTTCCCCTTTGCATCATGTGGTATCATAGCAAGAAGATCTTGCAAGTCGAGTGCTCTGCATCAAGTGAGATATCAAAGCATAAGTTTGATATGCTTCTATGAGTACTGTTGGTACCATCAAGTTGTATTATAGCAGAAAAATAATTTTGTGTGAAGGTAACAAAGCATAAGATTTTTAGAGCTTAGATCATAGCCAAGAGGTAAATCAAATTCTGATTTTCAATTTATGTTAAAGTTGAATACTAACAATTGTGTTGAGAGGGTTGGTTAGGTGAGAGTATTCATAATTGATTTAAATCAAGAATTGCAGATAGGGAGATGTTTTCAGCTAACTATACAAGTGGAAAAGTCTTAAAGCTATGGGCTGATTGATATTTTATTTAACTCTGGTTATAAGAATTTGTTGAAACAAACATGAAAGGTTTGATAGCAGCGATGGCATCTAGAGGAGATGTATCAAGAATAATTGTATTCTTGATGAAGAGTTTGTAAACTCTTAGAGGAAAGAGAAAGTAGTGGCAGAACCTAAGGATCTAACAGAGGTTGGACAAGAAGGGAACACGTTGAATGTCTTCAAAGGAGAAGTAGATCTGCAGAAGCCAAAAGGAGCAAAGGAGGTTGCTCAAGAGGTTCTAGAGGATAAGAGCCAAGGATACCAAGAGGACAAACTCAAGGAGAGATAGTTTGTTGAGGTATAGTAGTAGGTACAAATAATTGTTGAAGGTGAAGGATTAGCTATAGTCCACAAGTGAACAAGATGAAGTTCATAGAAGAAAAGAAGATGGAGATGGTGACTACTGGAAGTCATTGCAAAGGTTCAAATAAAAGCCACAACAAAAGAAAAGAAGTCAAGGCAAAATACATCAACATGATGAGTCAAGAAGAGTATGACATAGAATTAGTTGGCATAAGATTGCAACTTATTCATTTGGAGATGTTGCTACATAAAGAGAACCAGAGGTATGGTTGGATCATGAAAAGGAATGTAAGACGGCATTCACTACAAGTGAAGCTACAACAAAGGATGTTTGCTAGATTGAAGGAAGAACTCGGGATAGTTGAGTTTGAGATGGATGTTTTGGTATGTGAACCAGAACATGGCCCATTGTTGGGAGAATATGTGTGTAAGGATGTAGAAAAGGAGAGACTAGTTGAAAGTCTCATGGATTTTGTAAAGAGTACAGATCAACTTATGGAGGAGATGACTGTGAGGCCAAATGAGACCAAGAGGTCTTATGGTTTTTAGACTGATGATTTGTTTGTGATTACAGGTTTTGTTGCAGATGGCAGGAAATATTTTGAAACTATATTCAAATTTGATGAAGTCAAATATGATGAAGAAAGTATCTCAAATGAGGAAAGGTTTGAAGCATTGCAACAAAATTAACTCATTGATGAGTTGCTTGATGGAGGAGCACAAACAATTGGAGATGATCTGAAGATAAAGGAAGAAAAAGAAATGTGCAAAGACACTTCTATAGGGAAGAATCAGAATTACATTCTAATGAAGGAAAAAGTTGAACAGTCACTTTGGACTATCATGAAGTCTGAAGGAAAAGAAGATGTGCTTTCCAAAAGCATGATAACGAAATATAATTCTATTGTAGTAAGAGATGAGACGATATCCTATGAATATTTTATGCATCTTGTAGCTCAAACTATTGAAGAAATTAATGATGGTGAAAGTTTGATGTTATGTTCAGACCAACACAAAGGGAGGAAGCCAGAGAAAAATATCAACATGGACTTCAGAGTCTCATGTTTTTTAAACTGATTTTTGGTGTGTGTTTGCAGGTATTGAAGAAAGCGAAGACAGACAGAGGAAGAAATCTGTCTTCACAAAGAGAGAGACCATATTTTCTAAAAAGGGTGATTAGTACCTAGAAGAACTTGTTGTTATAGAGTTGCCTAATGAAGACAAAGAGAAGCTTTCTAACCTCGGAAAGTATGATGAAGAGTTAGAAATGTTGGAAGATTGGTTGATCAAACCAAGGATTGATAACAATGACTGCTCAATGCTTGATTGCAACATTGTAAAAGAGCAGATAGAAGGTCAAAACACTGGATTTTCCTATAAGCTAGTAGATAGCAACAAAGAGTCAAAGGAGCAACATCAGTTTCAGAACAAGAGGATGCAAGCATACCAACCAAAGGATAGATTGGACATGGAGATTGAAGAACTAAGGATGCTCACAGTGAAGGTGTCTCAAAGAAGGCATGAAGAAAGAATGGAGATTTACATCAGCAGAGCAAAGAAACAAAACAATAGTAGAAGAAAGATGATAGAAGAAGATTGTAGAAGCAAGGCTAGTGGAGCATTGCAACAAAAAGTATGGAAGCCAAGAGAATTGCAACCAGTAAGAAGACAACATAACAACCATAAAGCAAATGGAAAGCTTCAACACAAAGTTTAGGATCCAAGCATACTAAAGACTGAATATTATGACCAGGAGGTCATATTTCTTTCTTCCTGGGGAGTCTGATGCAGGAGCATCCTGCTCTACTTCCAAGTACAATTCCAATGTTTGGATAAGCCCTAGAAGGGGTCCTCATTTCCTGAATTAATAGTCCTTGAACTATTATATTGTAAATAAACCTATGTTTAAATGTGATTCTAGATGGATGATGAGTTATTTAGGTGAGTCACTGGGTGATGAATGAGTCATTAAGTCAAAGTGTGAGTCATGTAACAAATCCCTAATCTAATGGCAATGAGTCATGGGATAGGCTTAAGAGTTTTCCTTAATTATAATTAGTTAGCAGATTGTTGAGTGTATTGAGGATCTGAACTATAATTGGTTCATGAATCCTATTGTATATATTCTGCCAGTCTTTGAGGCAATAGAATGTATCCAAACAAGGTAAAATATGGCTAAAGGGTAGTCAAACAACGTAAATCTGGCTAGACATGGCCAATTAGGCCAAGGAAAAATAACTGGTTGTGGTTGTACCAAACTAAGAGTACCAGAACGCAGGTTCTAAGATAATTGTGAATGTACAGATTCTTTGTATTGAATGAAGGAAAGCCTATTTTGGCATTTCTCAGTGTAAATGTAGTTCTGTCTGAGTGTATGATTTTATGAGTTGAAAGCTTGATTAACCTCTGTTAATGGTTGATAGGTCTATGTGTGTCGTATTATGAATTTAGCGATTTTGAGAGTGGAAGGTTACATAGATTGTTTGATGGACCTCTGTGTGTGAAAACACATGAAGAAATCCTATGTCATCGATCATTGAGAGGATCAATGTTCCTTTGTAAACATTTTGTAGAGGTGAAGTTCATAATTGAACCAGGAAGAGTTCGAGGAAGTTGGACAGAGATCGATTGATCGATGCTCTGATAAATCGACATAGAGTTGCAAAGATCATAATTAAGATTGGACGATACAGATTAAAGGAGGAAAGATGGATCGATGATGGGAAAAGATTCATGAAGTAAACCTACATGGGAGATAAGTGATCCGCAAAGAAAAACGAATTTCCGCACTTGATAGCAGATTGAAAGATGAGATCAAAGCCACAAGATATTGATGGCTCTCAGAAGTTACAGGAATAGATTTGCATAAGGAAATCGCAGAAGCCCATTTTGGGAAAAGTTAAAGGCACGTCCGCAATCCTCAACCCGACTGCGGAAAGAGACCTGCGGAAGGAAAATTGTGGAAGCCCAATTTTAGGAAAAGTGGGAAGGTGGATCCGCAATCTACAATCAGATTGCAGAAAGGACCGTTGCAGACATATGATTGTGGAAGTTAGTTTTTGGGAAAACTGGGAATTGCATACCCGCAATTTGCAATTGTGGAAAGGAGCTTGTGGAAAGGTTTTTGCGGAATTGAGTTTGCAAAACAAGAGTTGCGGGTTGAATGAGTTGAGGTTGATTCAGATAAGCAGAATAAATATTTGGTTGAGAAGACAAATTTAGAGTTTGCTAAATGTAGAGCAAGCTAAATCCTGGGGAAGCAGTTGGGATATGGAATTTTGGGGTTCCCTTCTGCATTAATACAACTGGTGCAACCAGAGGCAAAACCAAGAAAATTTATAAACCAGAAAGGTAACAAAACATACTTGGGTTTACAGGTTCACTCAACCAAGCCAAGTTCACAAACTAGTCAAATTGGACACCTCGTTGTCGAACTAGTTTTTTTTTGTCCTCTCGCGATTCCAATTGACAATGAGTTTTTATATTGAACCACAATTCTCCTGAATGCTACAACATTCCCATGATACACATTGTATTTTCTTCTTTTCTTCTTTCATGTTCTCTCTGTCTCTTTGTCTCTTCTATTTTTCATGTGCTTTTTTTCCTACGTTCTTGGTCCTCCTTTCCCTAAGGTTCCACCAACATTGGATGTTCTTGTCACCTTTTTGCAACACTTCTCCAATTTTTCCATTAACTTACTAACCCCCATTTTAAATTCAAATATAGGTTTAAGGAAATAATTAGGGAATGTATGGGTTTAATAAAGTTATAAGGTAACAAGAGTTAAATAGGGTCTGTTTCTGCCTTTGACACACTGTTGGGGCCCCAAAAATTGCAGGCACCAACAGTAAGGGATTCTCCCCAATCAACGTTCCCAACTAGCCCGTTGACTGTTTGGGATAGGGAATCTGTTCGGTTTGCGGTCCAGCTACCGTAGGTCAAGTAACAAAAACAAAGGCTTTTACCGGTTGCGGCCCGGTCCACCGTGAATTTGGTATTTTTGACTTAATGTATGATATGCAAGTGCCTAACTAACAATGCAGGGTGCCGTAGATGCGGGGAACATTCACAATGTGATGCGCAGGTTCTTACCTCTCCTCTTAAGGTTCACAAGCATCCAAAACACATACAACATAACACAAATAAACTAACTACCTAAACTATCCCTAGGGAGCAGAGTTATCATTCATTGGTGAGTAATACATTTTGTTCGTGCATCATGAAGAGTTACAGATAGCTGATACTTCACTCAAGACACATGAACGATTACAGATATTTAAACAACTAGCTAGCCAATTATTTTATGAACAACATTTATTACTCAGAGTGGAAGATATCCCAAAAAATACTGAAGAACACTCAACAAGAACATAGGTTCAGGAAGTTAAATACTCTCACAGTAAATGAAACACGACTGAAAATGAAATAGTTCCTCTTCAACATTATTCATTTAGTAGCATTGATACATTCCACATTTCGCTCTCTCCAGCAGGCAAAAGTTGCACTTTCTGACTGTAAAACGAAATAGTTCCTCTTACAAGCAAAAGAGTTTACAAATTTTTTCAGGGAAAAAGCCCTTTCTCCATCCTATCTTTACAATATTTAAACTGTTTTCGCAGATCGTTTGGGATGCCTCCCAACGTGTCACTTTCCAGTCTCTCGAACGTTTTCTATTCCTCATCAGGCTGCTAACGTTTTATCTTCTCTTTGTATGCTCGAGATTAGTTGAATAATTGACGGCCCTTTCAGATCTGAGTTTTTTGTTGCCTTCAATCTTGTCTTTTCCTTCTCTATCTTCTTTAGGACCTGGCCAGCTTTGACTTGATCATGCTACGCCTTCACACCGTGGTCACCACAAGAGTCCACCGAAGTTCACCTGGAATCAATTACTGGCATCATTTGTTTGGACTAGTGTGCTTTAAACATTAAAATTACCATCTGAAACGGCTAAGCCACAGGAAAACGGCCAGGTGCATCCTTAGATATGGAAAGAGTCTTGACTGAGTTTTGGGCGGCAAAGCTCTAAATCGGCAATCGAGAAGCTTTGACGTCGGAAGCAAAAGGGCTTTCCTAGCCGCAACGGAAAAAAGGGCTAAAGTGGCACCAAACACGGGTGGAAGAAACCTCAATCGGAAGTCGGATGGCTTTCCGCTTCGGGAGCAAATGACCCCCCCAGCCGCAACGACGGAAGAGTAGAGGGCTCACGCAGGCGACGGCGGGGCGGGGAGACTCAATCGAAAATCGGAAGGGTACCGACATCGGAAGACTAATGACTTCCCCAGCCGTAACGGCGGAAGGGTGATGACTAAGACACGCGGCCTTCAGGCAGGAAAAAATCTAAATTGAACGTCGGGGCACTTTGCGTTTTGGACGCTAAACTATTTGGGCGGCCGCAACAGCGGAAGGGAGAAGGATTGGAGCTTCCGATTCAATATGAAAAGATGCCCGATTCGACAAAACTTGAGTGTTTTGAACAGTTAAGGATCAACAGCAGCTAAAGTCGTTCTTTATGCGAAATGGCGGCCTTAAAGGACAAACATTTGACTTCTCCAAAATCACACCCTCGATCCAACACGAAAATCAAACCCAAACGATCTCTGAAAACAAGCCGCAATCTGATATTCAGAATCAAAGCAAGACCTCATGAGATCAAACAACTTTAAATGATAAGGAGGGGCCCAAAATTTAAGAAAGTTGGGGAGAAAAGTTGCAGCTGCAACAAATGGCGATTACCTGGTGAACCTAGATCTCTGGGCGATTAATCTTTGAGTGACAGACTGTTTAACAGCAAAAGCATCATACTGAATTCTTCTACCAATCTGGATTTCTTAAATGACCGAAGTGTG
>LPNX010641910.1:239572-301952 GCA_001517045.1 Pseudotsuga menziesii | reverse complement strand
ACATCATTTCCTCGTAAAAAACAGGACCACAATCTATCTTTACTGCCAGCTACACTTCCTGTAGACAGGAAAGGGTCGTAGACACCTCTGTGTCTGTCTTCCAGGAACTCTTCTCTTTCGTCCGGGACCCGACCAGACACAGAAGCTTCACTCTGCTGGTCCATTTCTCAATTTATACTATCAATGGGGTGAAGAAATTACAGGAATTGAGGTCCTACCTGGCTCACTGTGAAGGCGTGTGCTCGGAATGCGCCTTGGTACTTGACAACTAGAAGCGCCCAAATCGATAGGTCCTTTTCGCCGGGTCCCGAGAAATAAAATAATCACGGAAGATGTCAATTTTGCCTTTATAGGACCACCCGGATTTGACACGTGGGAGGCATTTATGTCCGCGACCACTACTTGTCTCTAACCCTCGTGCATCTTTCTCTTCCGGGTTCATTTCTGACCGTCGATCTCTTCTGCGTGAATTCCTGGCCTTTGGATCACATGCCACATGTCCCTTTCCGCTGAGCCTCCTTATTTTAACCGTCATGCAACTTCGGGCTCCGGAGTCATCTGCAGCCGTCGATCAGTTTTGCCTTCGCGGGCGGGCCGTCGGATCATGCTTCGCCTACCGATTCCGCTGGGCTCTTCCATCTTAATCCGCCAAGCAACTTTGCTCAGCGGAATCACCCTCGTCCGTTGATGTGATCCGCCGTCGTTCCTACACCGTCAGATCAAGTGCCACGTACCGGATTCCGCCGGGTAATCCGGAATTATCTTCCGCGCTAGTTCTTCTTCCGGAATTCTTCTCGGCCGTCGATGGGACGCCAGGCGTTCAACAACCGTCCGATCTTGCGCCACGTACCATATTCCGCCGGGTGCTGGGGGTTTATTGGGTGCGCAAGTCTCCAACCCGGAATCATTTTCCGTCGTCGATCCATCCTCCTGCGATCTCCAACCGTCGGATCGAGCAGCACGTATCCATTTCCGCTGGGTGGTCTAAAGGTTATCGCGCGTGCACGTTACCTTTCCGGAAACCAACAAGTCCGTCGATCAATGCTGCTTTCAATCCTCGTCCGTAGGATCAGGAGGGCCATATGCGATTCCCCTGATCCATCATTTCCTTATCCACCTTGCACTTCCAGCCATCGAATTTTGACATGGGCCGTAGATCGGCTCTGAGCAATGTTAAAACCTTTGATGTGTGCAGGCTATTAGAGGCCTGAAAGTCCCTTATCTTGTTTACATGTTCTGGATGGCGGAAAGGATATAAACCATCGATTTGATTCTCCGTTAGACCATGGTTCAGGACTTTTTCCGACTAGGCTACTCTTTAGATTATCAAGCCCCTTTGTACTATATCCTTAGCCCAAAGTATTTAATCAACAAAATCTTACCTCCCATCGGTCTTGCATCTTTTTGTAAAATACAGGTGTTAACAGTGTGTACCCTTAATCATTGATGACAGTCCAATTAGGGAGAGTGGAAATTAGAATCGTCAAGTCCAGCTAACTATGCTGAGGCCAGAAGATGAATTTCATTATTACCTTTGTCTTCAGGTGGCTGATAGCTTCGGACACCACAGGATTGTAGCATACGGTAAACAGAAATATTCGTTGGTTCCTCATTCTCATGCCATTTTAGTACCTTTTGTACTTTTGGACTTTTGTCCCTTTTCTTATGAGTCCTCCTGAATGCCCTGTCTTACTGAATTTTATTTCAGGATCCTCTATGCCATAGTGTCCTTTTGTGTGAGTGGTATATTTTAAGTTTCAGCTCACGGACAGAGAGGATCTTTAGGCAACTTAGTACTCATGATTCAGCACCTGCTTTGATTTATGATGCTTTCCTAGGAGTTTTTTGACTCTTTATTTGCCTATTTGGCATTCGTTTCTTGGCATGAGATCATTTATATTCAATATACTGTTCACCTTGCTCCTTTCCATGGGTCTTAGGCTGTCACTCCTTAGGACACTTTACGTGTGACATGGATGGAGCCCCAACATAGTGTTCCAGACTCTCTGAATCCGGTTTATTACACAGGGATTAAGCAGGACCTCAATGCACACAGAATTATTCGAGAAAACGACTAAACTGCAAGAAAATCTTTAATATAAACAGCAAACCACAGTCTGATCACTAAATTGTTTATCACTCCCAAAAATTCTGATGTTCCCATGCAACCGCAGGTTTGCTCCCTTTATTGAAAACAAGAAAAATCAAACTAAAGCAAACTAAAAAACATGACTCACAGACTACCAGACGGATCACTTATATACAGGACAGAAGCATTCAAACAAACTCAGGAAAAATAAGGCTTGAGAACCAAACCATTTACTGGTAGGTTCTCCTCCCACCCCTGCAAATATTGCAATTTGTAAGTAGAAGGACCAATCTTGGCTGCAATCTGAAAAGGGCCTACCCACAACTGCTGGAATTTGGTATGCTTTCCTTTCTCGTCATGGGGGTGGTCCCATTTGATGACTAAGTCTCCTACTTCAAAGTCTTTTGTCCCAGCTTTGTGCTTGTCAAACCATTTCTTAACTGACTCTTGTTGTAGCTTAAAGCGTTCTTTGGCTTTAGATCTAGCCTCCTCTGCTTTCAGGAGATTATATATTCTTATTTGTAAAACTTCATCATCTGACCCCCTAGACTCCTGGGCTAGTATGGAAGATGGTAGCATGATATTGGGAGGAAGGATGGCTTCTTTGCCATAGACAAGGGTATATAAGACACTCCAATCGCGGACTTGGGGGTGACTCTATCAGCCCAAAGGGCATTTGGTAATGCTGAGTGCCAACTCCTCTGGTTTTCTACCACAGTCTTCTTTAAAATCCTAATCAGGTTTTTGTTAGAGGATTCAGCCAGGCCATTTCCTTGTGGATAATAATTAGCAGAATAATGCAATTTTATCCCTTTATCATGAGCAAAAGCGGTCAATTTTATTGATGAAAAGTATTTGGCATTATAAAAAACTAACGAAACTGGAACTCCAAACCTGGTCATGATGTGGTCTTGTAAGAAGCTGATGACTTCGTCTTCATTTATCTTGCGCAGCGGAATAGCTTCGACCCAGCGCGTGAAATAATCAGTCGCAGTAAGAATGTACTTGTGCTGCAGGGAAGAGTTCGGTTTTATTTCTCCAATAATATCCAACCCCCACTGCTCGAATGGTTCCGTGATCATCACAGGCTTTAGGGGTGCTGCTGCTTTAGGCTGTCTTCCGCCACACCTTTGGCAAATATCACATTTCCTGACATGTGCATGTGCATCCTTGAAGAGTGTAGGCCAATAGTAACCAGCTCTGAGGATTTTGTGGGCTGTAGTGTCTCCTGAATAATGTCCCCCAGCAGGGCCGTCATGTAATTCTGTCATTACTTTCTTCGCATCTTCTTTTTCTATCCATCTGAGGAGAACCCCGTCATAATTCTTTCTGAATAATACTCCTTCAACAAGATGATAGGAGGCCGACTTAAGACGCAGAGCTCTTCTTTGTTTGGAATTCCAATGTTCTAGCAACAGCCCTGATTGCAGGTAATGCACACGGTCTCTATACCAAGACTCAGGAGCTGTAAACAGAGGACATACATCCATTACATGTATTTTAGCCTCATCCTCCCATGCTTGTTCTTCGTTGTTCCCACTTTCAGTCATCAATTTGCACAACCCTTGACCTTTTACTATAGACGCTGGTTTGAATTCAAGGTCGTACTCTTGAAGAGCTGTTACCCAGTTGCCCCTTCTTTCTCTTAACTCTTTCTGAATGAGAAGGGATCTTACAGCTGGGTAGGGGACTATTACCTTGGTTCGATTTTTTAATATATAAGGCATGAATTGCTTCACTACCTTAAATACTGCGTAAGCTTGCTTATCAATGGCTGGGTAGTTTAATTCAGCCCCTTGTAGACCAGTACTCATAAAGGAGATTGGGAATTCATCCCCCCCTTCTTCCTTTTGGGTGAGCACCGCTGCCAGTGAATCATCGGATGCAAATGTATACAGAATAAAGTCCTTATCAAAGTCTGGGATTTTCAGGGAAGGCGCATGTGCAACAACAGTTTTAATTTTGCTGAAAACATTCTTCTCAAGCTCAGTCCACTTGAATTGTGCGTTCTGCTTGACCATCTGCTGTAGCGGCTTAACAGTCTGGGTGAAATCAGGCACAAACCTTCGTACGAAATTTATGGTTCCCATGAAGGATTGCATCCCCTTTTTATTATGGGGCAAGGGGATTTGTTCAATGGCCTTGATTCTTTCTGGGTCAATGGAGATCCCTTGCTTTGAAACTATGTGGCCCAACAACTTTCCTTCCATGACAGCGAATACACACTTCTTAGGATTGAGTGAAATGCCATACTTACGACAGCGTTCAAAAATTTGCCTTAAGTGAAATGCATGTTCTCCCCTTCTCTTCGAGAATATTGTAATATCATCAAGGTATACTAAAACACTTCGTCCAATTAATCCGCGGAAATCTATGTCCATAGCCCTCTGAAATGTCGCTCCAGCATTAATCAACCCAAAAGGCATTCTTCTATAGGCAAAGGTTCCCCATTTAGTTCTGAACGTTATCTTTAATCTGTCTTCTTCGGCTACTAATACTTGGTTGTAGCTAGAGAAACCATCTAATAGTGAAAATAGTTCAGAACCTGAAACCATCTGTAGCAGCTGCTCCATGGGTGGCACAGGATAGTTATCTTTATCTGATGCATGGTTTAAGTTCCTGAAATCCACGCAGAGTCTGATTTCTCCAGACTTTTTCCTTACTGGTACCAGATTTGATACCCACTCAGAGTGTCTGACTTTGAAGATGATTCTTGCGTCCAATAACTTCTTCACTTCACTGTGAATCAATGGTTCCAATTTCGGATGCATTTTCCTCAAAGGCTGCTGATATGGCTTGACTCCGGCCTTGATGGGAACAACGTGCTTGATGATGCTGGTGTCATACATTTTCAAATCTTCGTACGTCCATGCGAAAACATCTTTATACTGTTTAAACAGACTGATGAATTTGTCTCTTTCTATTGGCGAACAACATTTGCCGAGATTCACGAATTTAGGAGCCGTTTCAGTCCCCAAATTTATCAGTTCGAACTGTAGCGATGAGCTGTGTGTCTTTACGTTGGGTGGTCTTCTGAATTTTTCATTTAAATCGAACATTTTTTCCAACGTTCTGACTCCTTTAGGAATGAAATTATCGTATTTCATCTCAGCCTGATGCTCTTCATCATCTATGATCGCTCCTTTAAACACCTCATCATTCGTTAAACATTCTATGATCTGTTGGTCATCATCGAACACCCGTAGGTTCGTAATCATATCAGGTACGGAGGGCCTGAAAAGCAGTTCAACAGAGCATCGATTATTAGTGGGTACGAGTCTAGCCGCCGAAGTGGCTAATAAGTCAGCAGCTGCGTTTTTTATTCTTGGAACTGAAATAATGTTAAATGCATTAAAATATTTCAGCAGATCCGATACCTCATTCTGGTAAGCTTTTAAGTGGGGAGAAATACAATGTATTTGATTCCGGATTTGTTTCACAATTATTTCAGAATCCCCAAAAACTTTTAGATTACTTACCTTTAATTCAATTGCCTTCTTTAGTCCCTACACCAGTGCTTCATACTCAGCTGTATTATTAGTACATTCAAACTCTAATCTACATGACAGGAAATGTTTATTCTTCTGTGGGTCAATCAGGACACAGCCAGCCCCTGACCCTTCTAATGTCTTAGAGCCATCGAAAAATAAAGTCCAAAAATCATTAACTACTGGAAATGAATCTACTCCTACTGCTAAGTCTACTATTTTACAGTCAATCTCATCAGCCTATGAGAATTGAAGGAGATCAGGCTGGGTATCAGATGTGTTGCTGGCTTCTTCTGCTTGGTAATTACCTGGTTCCAACTCAATAAAATAGTTTCCCAATACCGAATCCACTGGTACATTCTTCTCCTCCAGTTGAGTAACATTGTACTTCATGTGAGGCTCTCTTAAAATCTTGATCTGATTCGGACTTCCTTTGTATGGCAACGACAGGTGCGACCAATCTGAGGCGAAATATCCATTTAATTTGGCCGACCAATCTCTGCTTAGGACGAGACCGTAAGCATCTGGTATATCATCCACCACGATGTTAATAACTTGGCACACTTTGTCATTAGAGGCCAGACGGACTAGGACATCTTTCAGCTCACCAATAACTTTCACATCTGTTTTGTCCAATTGAACCACCCTCCACGTGGACGGCTTAGGCTGCCCATTAATCTTTTTACAGACTGATATGGGCATAACATTTACTGATGCCCCTGAGTCTACCAAGCAGTTATGTACATTATTATTGAAAATTTCAAACATGAGGAGGAAAGGTGGATGTTTGCTTTTAGACTTACCTTCAACGCTGGTTTCTCCAATTTCTTCCTCTTCCTGAGGTTGGTTACTCGCGGGCAGCTTCTTATCCAATGTTTCCAGCGCTTTCAACAGTCTTTCCTTTTGCTGAGGCACTTTACACATTTCGAATAGTGGAACAATCGCTTTTATCTTCTTTAAATATTCCACAATGTCATAATCCATCGGTTGCTCAATGGGATGGGGTTTTCCAGCAATTTCTTCACTGGGGTTGGCCTGCGCGTTACTCTGCCTAGGATCTTGGCTGGTGACAGTGAACTTTGGCATTTTATCAGCCAATGATTTGTCTTGAAATCTCTTCTTAACATTTCTCTGCAGCCTCTTAATCTTTGGGAGTATAAGATTGTCTTCCCTAACCGTCCCTTGGCTCCTCGTGGCTACGTTGGTTTCCATAACGCCTTTACACCCCTAAGTCTTTTCTTCTTCAGCATCAAATAGTGAGACAGAATTCCATAAAGCCAAGGTTTCCTCTTCCTGTTCCTGAGTAGACGTGGAAGCAGAATTTTCCTTTCTTTCCTCATTTCCCTCTTCTGTCAATCTAGAATCTAACAGCTGATTCATGACCAACGTCATCGAATTTATCCACTGTGGACAATTCTTCTCAGAATGTGGCTGTTGGTGGAATGTGCAAAAATTATCCAAACCCACCTCTGTCAAGTTCATAGATGCAGTATTTTGAGGAGGCGGTTGAGAATGGTGGTTATCCTCTCTTTTCTTATAATATGGCTTAAAAAACTTTTGTGCCTCCTTTTCTTTCTCCATATCTATGATTTTATTGGAAAGCTTCTGCATCATTTTGGCCATATTTTCCAAATCTGGAGACTTTTCTTCCTTAGGCTTGGCAAACAATAAGGTTTTTCTTCCTGTACCTTTCTCTCCAGACTGTTCTGGATAGTCTTCAATGCTTTCTCTTTCAGCTTCCACCACTTCTACTTCCTCATAGGTTTCTGTCAAAGTATGCTTGGCTCTGCCTTTGGCAAACATGGCCAAATCAGGGCCTAAAGCTGAAGTATAGTATTCAATAAGAACTTTGTCTGAAGGCTTATCTGTTTCAGAGAAGTTCTTGAGATATGCTGCAAACCTTTGAGTGAAACTGTGCACTTTTTCTTTTCTTTCTTTCTTCAACGCGCACAACCCTTTCATGAGAGCGGCATGAGTCTTCTGAGTTGCATACTTACTTCTGAACATTCTTTCGAAGGTATCCCAATCAGGGATAGAGTTAGCCGACAATCCAAAATACCATGACGCTACGGCTCCTTTAAGGGTATGCGGGAATAGTCTGCATACCACGTCTTCATGTTCCCTGGCCCTTAATCCTTCAATTGCCAAGTAAAAGCTTTGTAGGTGATCATCCACTAGTATTTTCTCATTAGGATCAAACTTGGGCAACATCTTGTCAAAGGCTTGAGGTAGGTCATGTAAAGGAGGTGTAAGGTTTAACGGTGATCTGGCTCTCCATGCAGGTGGTGGATTAGGTGGGTTAGGTGATTGATTAGCATTAAATCCTGCCACGAGTCTGGGTGGAGAGTGAGGAGGTGAACCAACTGGAGTGTGAGCAGGAGAACTGTGAGGGGTTTCTGGGCCTTCTTGATTCAAAGGTAGCACAACTTCCTGTAAGGCTGTTTCTACAAGCTCTTCCCAATCTCCAACCAGCACTGAGCCTTCTCCTTCAGGACGATCCTTCCTTTTATACTCTCTTCTGGGCAATTCAGGGATGATTGGCAATCCTCCAATCTTCTTTACGTATGCCCTGGTGTGTCTTCTCAGATCATTCACAATTTCGTTATCAACAGAGTATAGATGTTCTCTTTCTTCCGGGATGGGATTATGAAACCCACTGCTTTCAGAACTGTTACCGGTGGAATATTCTTGGGAAAACGGGTTTCCTCGGCCAGCCATGCACTGGCGGCCCTCCTTCTAGCGCTAAAACTGTTGGGGCCCCGAAAATCGCAGGCGACAACAGTAAGGGATTCTCCCCAATCAACGCTCCCAACTAGCCCGTTGACTGTTTGGGATAGGGAATCCGTCCGGTTTGCGGTCCGGCTACCGTAGGTCAAGTAACAAAAACAAAGGCTTTTATCGGTTGTGGCCCGGTCCACTGTGAATTTGGTATTTTTGACTTAATGTATGATATACAAGTGCCTAACTAACAATGCAGGGTGCCGTAGATGCGGGGAACAGTCACAATGTGATGCGCAAGTTCTTACCTCTCGTCTTAAGGTTCACAAGCATCCAAAACACATACAACATAACACAAATAAACTAACCACCTAAACTATCCCTAGGGAGCAGAGTTATCATTCATTGGTGAGTAATACATTTTGTACGTGCATCATGAAGAGTTACAAATAGCTGATACTTCATGCAAGACACATGAACGATTACAGATATTTAAACAACCAGATAGCCGATTATTTTATGAACAACATTTATTACTCACAGTGGAAGATATCCCAAAAAATACTAAAGAACACTCAACAAGAACATAGGTTCAGGAAGTTAAATACTCTCACAGTAAATGAAACACGGTTGAAAACGAAATAGTTCCTCTTCAACATTATTCATTTAGTAGCATTGATACATTCCACATTTTGCTCTCTCTAGCAGGCAAAAGTTGCACTTTTTGACTGTAAAACGAAATAGTTCCTCTTACAAGCAAAAGAGTTTACAAACTTTTTCAGGGAAAAAGCCCTTTCTCCATCCTATCTTTACAATATTTAAACTATTTTCGCAGATCGTTTGGGCTGCCTCCCAACGTGTCACTTTCCAGTCTCTCGAACGTTTTCTATTCCTCATCAGGCTGCTAACGTTTTATCTTCTCTTCGTATGCTCGAGATTAGTTGAATAACTGACGGCCCTTTCAGATCTAAGTTTTTTGTTGCCTTCGATCTTGTCTTTTCCTTCTCTGTCTTCTTTACGACCTGGCCAGCTTTGACTTGATCATGCTACGCCTTCACACCGTGGTCACCACAAGAGTCCACCTAAGTTCACCTGCAATTACTAGCATCATTTGTTTGGACTAGTGTGCTTTAAACATTAAAATTACCATCTGAAACGGCTAAGCCACAGGAAAACGGCCAGGTGCATCCTTAGATCTGGAAAGAGTCTTGACTGAGTTTTGGGCGGCAAAGCTCTAAATCGGCAGTCGGGAAGTTTGACGTCGGAAGCGAAAGGGATTTCCTAGCCACAACGGAAAAAGGGCTAAAGTGGCACCAAACACGGGCGGAAGAAACCTCAATCGGAAGTTGGATGGCTTTCCGCTTCGGGAGCAAATGACCCTCCCAGCCGCAACGACGGAAGAGTAGAGGGCTCACGCATGCGACGGCGGGGCATGGAGACTCAATCGAAAATCGGAAGGGTACCGACATCGGAAGACTAACGACTTCCCCAGCCGTAACGGCGGAAGGGTGACGACTAAGACACGCGACCTTCAGGCAGGAAAAAATCTAAATCGGACGTTGGGGCACTTTGCGTTTCGGACGCTAAACTGTATGGGCGGCCGCAACAGTGGAAGGGAGAAGGATTGGAGCTTCCGATTCAATATGAAAAGATGCCCGATTCGAGAAAACTTGAGTGTTTTGAACAGTTAAGGAATAGCAACAGCTAACGTCGTTCTTTCTACGAAATGGCGGCCTTAAAGGACAAACATTTGACTTCTCCAAAATCACACCCTTGATCCAACACGAAAATCAAACCCAAACGATCTCTGAAAACAAGCCGCAATCTGATATTCAGAATCAAAGCAAGACCTCATGAGATCAAACAACTTTAAATGATAAAGAGGGGCCCAAAATTTAAGAAACTTGGGGAGAAAAGTTGCAGCTGCAACACACACCTGGGGGTTAAGCGCAACAAAAATATTCAAGCTACTAGGTGTGTCCTTGAGGGAAAGTCTTGAGTCAAGTATTGTCACTTGATCTTGACTCCTTCGTTTAGGCCAAAATTCTACCAAAGCTAAGGGGGGTGGTCCCTAAGAAAGGGTTCAACTAAGGCTCTTTATATTTTAATTTTTAATGATGAAATGAAGTTGTTTTATGAGTTTTTTGGTAAATATTTATGTCGCAAGACTTATGCAAAATTGTTTAAACCTTCAACAACATATAACATGAGTATATAAAGATTACTATTGACAAAATTGATAATCATATGAAAATAATATTATTGTGTACTCATATCAGGGCCAAATGGAGTAAAAAATGTTCTTGAAAAGGAAATGTTTTGCAATGTATCTTGGCCAGTTTTAATTACTAAGGATGAGTTGATTTACGGGAAGGGTGATTCTCAATATACTTATGAAGTACTAAGAATATGTTCGTAGAGATGACAAAATTGATTCCTCACTCGAAAATGTGGGCCGAATAAGAGTCTCTGAGAAGGTGTTCAACACTACACCAACAAGGGTGTAGCCTAACTGTATCTCGAGGTCGCTATTCAGAAGTTCCCGCTTCCTTTGAGAAATTTGCCCAATAATGTCAAAAGGCGTTGTGCCGTATTTTCACAATGTTTTGAAGGTTGTTGATTTTATTACTGTGAATTAATTATTTAGATGTGAAGAATTGATTAGTGCACATTCTTGCTTTTGGTTATCCCAAAGCTCAGGGTGAACCTGCGATGGGAAAGAGCATACACTGGAATGGAAAAATGTTTGTTCCAATTGTATACCAAAGAAAAAAATATTGTGGCAGCAAACAAAAACTAAATCCTAAAAGAATCCACAAGCTATGTATCACTTTCTGATCATCCACCAATAATCGACAAGAAGCCTTTGGTTGGTGGAGAGAGCATACTTCGTGGCAACGAGCGAGGGAACAAAATTATTTAAAAAAGTTGAAATATGGAAATGATAAGAAATACCTAAATAATACAACCTTCAAAGAAATTGGATTGTGTGCATGTGATTGTTAGAAAAAATCAAGCGACGAAAGAGACACTGCCAATCCCCCAGGGGGATGAAGTGTGGGCGCTGTGTATCCCAGTTGATTTCTTTATTATTTATGATTAAAATATTAGAAACATGAAATTAAAATATGTCTTAGAACCTATAAAACATGTCTAAATACTTGTACAAGTTTATGGAGTGAAGGGAAATGAAGAAGAAGGGAAAAATGAGGGGTTTTGGTGTCGCAAGAGACCAAAAACTTGAATTTTGAGCAGAGCTTCCTCCTATTTTTCTTTCAAAATGATAAAAAACAACAACTTAAATTATTAGAATGTGATGGAATGAATGAATAAAGGATAAAAACTAAAACTAATTTCAGTACTTGAAAAAGATTGAAACAAATTACTAGTTTTTTAAAGCATTGAAATGACAACTTTAGACTTGGCAAAAGATGATTCTTTTTAAGCACTTCTAAATCTAAATTATCTAATATAATAAATAAGTAGATTGAAAATATCATAATTTTAAATCTGATCGATCAAATTTTCTTATTCAAACTATGTAACCGTAACAAGGAGAGAGAATTGTTTTGAGAATTTGGAAAGCAACTTCAAGCCTCGCTTGGTCTTCTTATGAAAACTTTGGAGACCCTATAGAAATAAGATAAAACTTGAGATATTGTCAAAGAAGAGTAAGATACAACTAAGTTCAAATCCTCCTTTGAAAAAGTAACCTGCAAAACAAACTGATGAGAAACCCTTGCATAAAAAGTTAGATCTAGTGTACTCAAAAACATGAAATGAGAAAGAGTTGAAATACAACTGAGTATGAACAACTACTCTCCTATCTCTTGAAATAAAAATACCAGTATGCACATTACAACCGTAAATGCCTACTCTATGTGCCTTAGGATGACCTTCTAAGCTATATCTAATAGTAATTTGAAGCAAAAGGAAACAACAATTCAGAATTTTAACAATGCCACCTCAAATATTCGCAAGCAATCATCTCATAACACAGAGTGGACCTCCAAATTCTGAAATTTATTCATCAATATAGCTACAATACAAAATAGCAGAGGTTTCTTGCATCCATCATTGATTGAGGAGCAAAACCCTGCTTTTATAGTAAAAAAGAAGCTCAAACCCCAAGGGGGTGAATATGACAAGTGTGAGGTGTTTTGGGGGTTTCATTAATGGTGGGAGGAGGTTTGAATTCGTGGGAGGGAATGATTCCACCTATATTGAGATATCCCACTTGGTTTGTGAATCCTTTACCTCCTCTAACCACTTCATCCAAGTGGCAAAACTACCCTGCATGAGTGAATTCGCCCCCCTTTTGTGGAAGTGACTTGGAGCCCCTCCTTTTATGGTTGAAGATGCTCTTATATGCTCATAAATGTCCCATAAAATATCCTCAACAACTTTGACACCTTAGAAACAAGTCCTAGACAAGCTGCCTTTGATTTAGGAATTGGATTTTCTCTAATTTTCCCATTTAATTGACCCTTAGAATCATTTTGGAGAGAAAATCAAAATTAATAATTGAAAATTACTATTTTGGCTCTCAAAAGTGTGTTTAGGGGTTAAATGGGGCGTTTGGGCAAACAAACGAGCATCACCATGACCAAATTTCTCCCCTAGGCCCACTTTTATGACCTTTTAAACATTTATAATTAAAATACACCTTATCAATGATTTTATTAAAAAACAAAAAAACAAAAAATCCTAGGGGGGAATTATCGGATCTTCACGAAACTCTGGACATATGACTAACATTGTATAATACATAGACCCTAGGATTTAATAAACTTTCTGAGAAAAAAGTTACCAAACTCACCATCCCGACTTTGGAGGATTTTGAGTGAAAAACTTGAAAATTATATGTCGCTTTAAAAAGCGTCATATAATTAACAAGGGAAAAAACACTCAAGGATGTTGAACTTGGTGACTAAGTCTAAGAAGACCAAGTTTTTTTCATAAAAGAACCTCATGCTATGTCATTTATTAAAATTCCATCGAAAGGGTGTGAACATCCAAAAGAGGCCACAATTGGCCCTGATGAAACCACTGAACTTCCGAGCACCGAGTAAGAACAAGTGATTTGTTCCAATCCTTGGTGGCTCACTTGAAAAATCCCCTATGTGCAACTTAGTGGATAATAGGGTCATACTTAGATTTTAGGCTATATGAAACCACCCCCCCACTGAACTAGGTGAATACATGAGTCCCCCTTCATTTATCATGTTAGCTCTACCACTGCCAGCTTAAATTTAATATTAACAAAACAATTACAACATGAGTTCTTCCTTATAGACACTCGTAGTCTCTGACAAAATTACAATAACAAAACAATGGGGTTTCAAACCAGGGGTGTTACTACGAAGGAATGCAAGTCTGATGTGTTTAGTTGATTAGATGGCTATGAGTGGATTCCCATAGGTGTAATTATAGTAGGCCATCATACGAAGGTGTTTTGGTTTGAATGTTTCCATGTGTCATTACACTGCATTGCATGTAGATTTGGAAACTAGGTTGCATTGAAAGGGAAGTCTTCTGTAATGATTGAATGCTTTTAAAAGTCTTAAATTGTTTGGCATGTTTTCCTAACCTTACATAGTATTATTTCATTGTGCTTTAGCTCATATTCAACCATCCCCTTTCTTAAAAATCCCAGTTACCCAATCGTTGTGCATGTTATAGGGTTAGGTATGGTACAAGAAAAAAAATTATTGTTTGAATAATTGGTGATGTTGTTTGGTCTCATTGATGCTCCTGCATCATTCATGAGAATGATAGATGAAGTGCTTAGATAATATATTGATTGTAATGGGGTCATATATTTGGATGATATATTGGTTTTCAATCAAAGATTGGAATTTGAAACATTTGGACCAAGTGTTCTCAACACTATGCCAAGAAAAGCAATTAATCAATCTTCATAAATGTATATTCTTGTATATAGAACTATTTAGCTTGGATTTTGTGTAAACCAATACTTGCTCGACATTTAACTAACAAATATTGTATTAATTGGGAATTTTCCATTGCAAAAGAATGCTTAAGACTTGTGAAGCTTCTTGGGAGTAGGCCAAGTACCCCAAGATATTCATTATAATTTTTTCCCAAGTTTGTCATACTCTTAACTCATTGAATTGTGTCCAAGTTAGTGTCATCTAGGTTGTTACACATTACGAAACATTTGAAGATATTAAGCATATATTTATGACCACACCATTTATCACGTTACTCAAACATTAAACAATCCTTCAAGATCAAAGTGTCACATTTAGATATGACATGGGCATAGTATTCATGCAACACTAAAATCCCATCGCATGCCACTATGAGTTTTTTTAGGAGCAATTCTAAAATACTTAGCCTATGACTAAGAGATATACACTCATTCAAATAGTGAAGCATTGTTGACATTCTTAGAAAGAAATGTCATAAATAGTGACCACAAACCTCTCTAGTGTTTTATCATTTACATCCGACTCACCAACCTATATATACATGTTACTAGTTAGTTCCACAATTATAATTGCTCGTTAAGTAGGCTAATTGTCCAACAAGAAGAACTGACTTGACTATGGTCAGTCGGGAGGACCTAGTCTACTAGACAACTAGGCTCCTCCAACAATAGTGAATACACATAGGTATTTCTAATCACCACAAATGGTTTATATTATTATTTAAGAAGGTATGAGTGCATTTGGAATAACCATCATCAATCATCATCCATTCAAACACTAGATTTCTTAGCTACTTTTAATAAGGGTTGTGGGGATCAATTGAAACTATGTTGAGGATAAGCATTAGCTTCCATCCATGGATAGATGGATAGACCGAGATAGTAAATCAAACCATAGTTAAATAGTTGCATGCCTTTAATCAAAAGCATTAAAAAATAAGGGACTATAGCATCCTATTTGCACAACACAAATATAATTGGGCACTACATAACACGCTAGGCACTTCAATGTTTGAAGTGTCTTAGAATTTGTGGTTCCATTAGTCATTATGGGTCATATCTCGTAGGAAACAACAAGGAAGGATGCCACTACATATGGGAAGGTGATTAGATTTACATACCACATTTAATAAATTTATGATCAAGTTTGAGAAGCCTTAAACAAAATTCAACAAATGCACAAGACCTAACATGATCAACACTACACATATCATTGATTTCATGCAAGAGAAAATTTGGGTTTACCTTTAGAAAGAGTGCCTCAAAGTAAAAGTGAAGAAGATTGTGCCACTTAGATATGGCCATTATAGAATCATCAACAAGCGAAAATATGTTCAAGTTGAACTTACCAATGTACATGGGTATATATCTAGTGTTCAATGTGGCTTGTCTAAAGCTCTACAAGCCATTAAAGTTGGACAATGATGAAGAATCGATTATGTAATCTCTTGAAGATCCATTGCTGTAGTTGGCATAGAGTTGGACATGGATACAAGACTTAGGTACAAAGTTTGGGAAACTAGAAAGGGAATCCTAAAACTTGATTATATCTAGTTAAAATGATAGCTGCCTCAATTCGAAAAGTGCTACACCTTGGCATAGACTCAAAAAAAGTTTTTATAAATCCATAGGGAAAAAGTAGGGTACCAACTCCTAAGCATAGTGGGTTGATTCATAAAAGTGTCAAAGATCGACACAAGCCTTGATTAAATGAATTTACTTAGAGATAATTCGTCCAATAAGACTTGTCTAAGCATGAATGGACACATCGTAGTGGAAGCTTTGGTACACATCAGTGACAAGTTCAATTATGTTATGGACATACTTATTTCCTATCACACATTTCCAATATTGTAGTCCAAGGGCATGCTTATGGTACAACGCAAGATTGGGAAAGCGAAACAAGTCTACTTCCAAGTGGTCTCAAAGGACACTATGAAATTCATTCAAGAAGCAGAGAAGGAGGTCAAGCTCGAGTAGGGGCTTTGAGAGTTCATCAACAAGCAAATGGAATAGAGGGTGTGGGTGGATTACAAAGGTTCCTCGAGAACAAGATATACCAAACATGACAAAATAGTTATGTTGTATTGGCACATGCAAACTTTAATTAGGAAATACGTAATGGACCATGACAAAGGTAGACATGAGTGGAGGAAACAATTGAAGGAAAAGGAGGAGTGGAATCAAGGTCAATCTTGAAGATTAACGCTAGCCTAAACCTAATAGCAGCGTCCATTAAGGAAATGATCAATGTGCATCAATACCCTAGCTAAAATTATCACCAATCAACTCTTCAAGCCTAAGCCCCTCGAGGACCAGTCAAGCAACCCTCCTCCAGAGGACAAGGTGAACATGATTACCATCTCTAATAATGTTTAGGGGCTGGTCTAGCATCTATTCTATGTATTTATGTTTGATACATTGGAGGTTATGGTTTTTTGTCTGCCTTAATGACTATGTTTCTGCATTGTTTTGCTTTGTTATAAGTATAGATTTTTTATGACATTGTTTATGTTTTGGCCTGGTTTCCCTTTAGGAAAGGAAACTACCAAACTGATGTATTAATCTTTAACAACAATATAATGTGAATTGCTTACAAAAAAAATTAAACTACCAAACTGATGTATTAATCTTTTACAACGATATAATGTGAATATCTTACCAAAAAAAATTACTTTTTGCATAAGATAATACCCTTCGAAGAATGAGAGGTATTATTCTCAATGAAGTTCCAAGATAACGCATATATATTAATGTAAAATTAATGTGTACTAGTATATCAAGTCCCAGTATGAAAACATTATTTTTTGGCAATTTATATAAAGGAAGTCCAATGCATATTAATGTAAGATTAATGCATATTAATGTAAGATTGGCATATGCATAGTAGCATATAAGTTTCAATATGGAAGCATTATTCTTATGGCAATTTGAATAAAGCAAGCCCATGGTTATATTGAAGTAGCATTAAGGTAAAGCAATGTACCCTCTGTATGATATTACTAAAGTATTTTGTATTTGTTAAAATTTTCAAGAAAAAAAAGGAGCATTATGTGTTTTGTATTAAAAGTTACTTTTAAATAAATATTTAAAATGAAATATTTCAAAATACTAAAAAAAAACATGTAGAAGGTGTTAGCACTCCACGAGTCCTTTTAGGTTGTAGCTCGAAGAAGCCTAGTAACTTAACTATAATCTCAATATTTCATTCAATGGATCAAGTCAGATGACTAATTAGACCTCACTGACTCAAGACATGCATAAACTCAACCAAATAAACAAGGCTTCTAACTATCACTTTCAGAGGGTTTGTAATAAAGGTGAATAAATGAAGAATTCTCATTATGCTGTCAGATTCATACATAAAGCACTTACATATGAATGGCTAATCATAACAAGGAAATGATACTTGCAATTCAACTCATCAACACAGAGATAGGATGACATCTATCTAGTATTAGACAAAAAGAATAATCATGAATAAAATATCCAAGTACACGTATAGAACAGAAAGAAGCTGTAATCTGAACATATAATGGCAAAAGAGCTTGTGTTAATTGACAAGAACATGAGAAACGTGAGTACAAAAAAGTGTCTAAGAGCCTCTAAAGTTGAACCCTTTACAATGATTCTTCAATGATCTTAAATAAGCTTTACAAATTAGTTTCAAGATCCTCAAAAGATGGATCTGATAACCTCTTTTCCTATCTCAAATCTGAATTTGTGAGGTGGCTGGAAAATGCAGAAATTTCTGGAAATATGATGCTGAGATATTGAGCTATATCTCTCAAATAAAAACCGATTTTGGAAAACTAAGAGAGGTTTTTGTATATTGGTTTGTTATTAGAAAAACCCTCTCTCAGTTCTTTGATATTCTTTTTCATTTTCCCGTAATCGGTATTTCAACAACATGTGTCAAACAGGGAAATTCTGAGATCCGAAAATTAGGTCTTAGAGATGGATTCGATTCTCCCAATATGTGAAACCTGTAGAAAACTTGAGAGAGTTTATTATTTTTGACATGTTAGGAACAAAAAACTCCTCCTATTTTTCAAAATTATTCTCCAATAGCTCATAATCATCATTTGAAAATGATGACTCAGCACGGTAAAAACGCCATATTTCTGAAAACGCAGCCTCGTCTTGCAAGGGACTTTTGACTGTCTTTCGAAGCTCAAAATGAAGATATGAAAGTACCATTGGAAATATTAGGATGTCTAGTTGCCAATCGACTATTTGAGCGTGTAAAACAGCCTCTCCACGGCTGAAAAAATTGAGTTTTCCCAAGACATGCTGACCATTTACAAGCTTCTGCGCTTTCGGTGGCTAAAATAGCCCTGAATTTCGCGTTTTAGCTACCGAAAGCTCTGCTTTTTGGTGGCTAATGAACAATTGAAATGTCCGCCTAAGCCACTGAAACCTGAGTTTTGAATTTTTGAAGGAAAAAACCAAATCAAATGGTTTTTAGACTTTATTACAAAATTAAAGCTCTTAAAAGTGAGCTTCAAAAAATTTAGAAATGTATTTTTCAATGACTTCCTATCACCTAAAATAAAATAAATTTGACCAATTTATTTAAGGAGATAACATCTGGCTCCTACTTGGGGATGGAATCCTCCCTGTGAGGTTCCAAGAACCACAGATACAATGTCTTTCCTATAAAACAAAAATTCAAACCTATCTTCTAGTGTTCCATTGGGCATGGAGTCATTTGGCCTGTGCAACCGATCTCTGAAAATTCTCGAGACTTGTGCAACCGATCTCTGTACATATTCAAAAACTGCCATCCTCAAGACCTGCCTTTATTTACATAAGCTGACTGATATTTCTGCTGCAAATTGGAAAAAAAAGAAATGCTCGGGCAGCGAGCTTATTTCCTACACTACTCTACTCTAACCTTTTCTGCATTCGGGTTAGGTAACGGCTGATTTCCATAACATCCATCCAAGCAATTTAAATACTAAATAAATTTCATCTTTATCACTAATCAACAAATGATGTTTGACATGTAACAACAGTGATAAGAAGTTTTTCAGGAAACCATGCTTACCCGGAAACACTGGCAAGCTAAGGAAGTCTGAAATTTTCAAGTTGTCTGAAATGTATGATTCCATGAAGGCTGCCACCAAGTATTTCAAACCAAGATAAAAAATATGATGACTCTCGGGAAACAACTGCATATTTATGGCAGCCTCTTGCTTATCCATGACTGTTCCCTAAGTTGCCAGGAAACTTGGGGACGGAGACGCCACTTTTTGAAACAGGGGACTTGGGTACGTCAGGGGTATATATATATAATAAAAAATTAAATCAATTTATTTTTCACTAGTATTCAATTTCAATAATTAACAAGTACAATTAGCATGCACATTGCTTCAAAGTTCATAAATCATTGATATAAAGTGGGAATTACATATGAACCTTAAGTATAAGCATAACTATAGTTGATGGAGCATTTGGTTTTTCAAAATTAGAAATATGCACATGCATAGAAACGTCTGCACAAACATCAGCAAAGTAGGTTTTCTATCATTCATGAAGGACAAAGAATACGGTATGTGCAACAACATTGAAACAACTTGCACAAAGGATCAATAATTAACAAAAACTATGCCAATAAAAATCCAATGACAAGATCCGGAGTCATAAAAGAATAAGGCAATTTTCTAGAAGAAATAGTCTAAGAATAGATACCAACCCCTCCAATCTAGATAGTGCCATGTCATTAACTTAAAAGCACAAAACTTTTAAGTGTAAGACAACCTAAGCTTGGCTTGCCTCTCCTTTGCCTGTATCATCTCCTTTGCGCAACAAGCTCTCCTCTCGCAGGATCCAATAAAAGTCAAGACTCAAATCTGTGTTGGGAGAAGTGGATAGGCTCATGGGGTCTTAGGAGGGTAGGGGAAACCATGCCCACCACGTCCCTCTTCATAAAGATAATTTTTTTTATAATTTTCATACACTGGATTTTCGCCGAAGTCCCCAAAATCGGGGGACAAAGTCCCCAAAATGAGCAAAGTTTCATGTTTTTGGGCTAGAAGTACCCGATACTTGGGGACTTCGGTGGGGACTTCAGGGGACGTCGATGAAGTACCCGACCTGGTTTCCGAGACTTGGGGACGGTTTTCAGGACGGGGACACGAACCCAACCCCTGGGGACGGGTACCCCTACAACATAGACTGTTCCTTTGTTGGAAGATTGATGACCTTCTTGTTTTCTTGTGATCAGAGATTGGTCATCAATCATTGTAACTTCCTCCTCAGACAAATGCACAAAAGATGATGATAGAACAGGTTTTATATCATATGAATTTTGATCAGCTAAAAACATGTAGTTGTCTATACAATCATTGGTTACCATAGGCTCTTCCTGATTTGCAAACTGGTCATAAAATTCAAACTCACACCTGTCTTTGGAGTATTCTACACCTACTAAAGAATCTGATTCTGAATCTGACATATACTCACCTTCAGGTTGTTGTTCCATATTTGTTGCATACTCATTGCTTTCTTGCTCTGAATCTGAAATGTATTGATAGTCTTTTTGCTCTTGTGCATGTAGGTCTTCAAAGTCAATCTGCTCTTGGATATTTCTGGAAACATGGATGTTTTCCTCCACCTCTTGAGCATATTCAAACAAGCTCCTTAGAGATAAAGATCTTCTTTCTAGCAGAAGAAGGACAAGTTTTGAATGCAAACTCATAACATAATATATCATGGCAGTTGTCTCTGTAGGCCGGATCTCCAAAGGCATGTCCTGATAACTACTATAAAACCTTCGATTGAAAACAGACAAAGCTTCGTCCTCCTCTCTCTTCAAAGCATAAAAGTCAACAAAATACAAATCAAGAGATTTGTTCTCACCCCAATGTTTCAAAAAGGCATTTGACAAGTTGATCCAAGAGCCAATAGAATCAGCTCTCAGACCCTTAAACCATGCAGCAGCATCTCTAATCAAAGACTTGGAGGAAAATCTCATGATCACATCTTCATGAACAATCTAAAATCAGTCAACAAAGTCCTCAAAGGATTCCAAGTGCCTCTCAGCTGAAACTTGGTTTTCTCCAGAAAATCGAGAAAGATATTCAAAGCAGTCAAGTGGATAAGGATGAAGAAGAAAGGGCAGCCTTAAAGGCTTGAACATCTTCATTTTGATTTTATTTTGAAAAGCAGAGGACTGATCATGAATGTTAATGGGTTGATAACAAGGTTCAACAATAATGCTTAAGGGTGTTGAAGTCTGGACAAGGTTTGAATCGGTTCTGACCTCTGTATGGTTACATGGATGATCAGATTCAAGGGAGATTTGAATACAATAATCATCTTTATCAACAGGCTGAGGTATAGGTACTGAATCAACATCTACAATATAAGCAGTATGCAAATATTCTTCTTCTAAAGACGGATATATACAAGAAGGATGATGATTTTCTGAATATACAAAGCAAAAAATGATTCTCTTTACACGCGAAGGGAAAAGCATGAAAGAGCTGATGAAGAAAAACAACAGTTCATGAAGCAGACTAATGAACTGGTACCTAGATTTGAAATTTAGCTCCTTCATCTTCTGTCAACTGGATCCTTCCCAATGGAGTCTTATTAAATTCGGATGGATCACAGAAATAGAAGTCTTTGTAAATCTGCCCTAGCAACAGGGCTAGGTTTTCTTCTCCCTCTACAAACAAATCTTGAAGAGCAGACTTTACTGTAGGCAAACTGGTATGAGTATAAGAGTAGATTTTTTCTAGTTCTATTTGCAAATATTTCAGAGAAGAGGAGTAGTCCTCTTCAGGGGTAGATTGTTCAACTTATTTCCCTAAATTATGTGCAGAAAAATTCTCAAGAAAAGGATTTATAACAACAAAATCTAATGAAGGCTCATTACCCTTTGGATTCTCTGATTCAACTACAGTTTTCCGAGAACAAGAAGCTTCAATAGAAGTAGACTTAATGGAAGGTGTTCTAGGTACAGATAAAGAAGTAGTACCTCTTAAGATACCTGATCTAGATGTCCTTGCTGCTCTAGAAGTTTGCCTTTGTAGAGCTCTTCCTCTTCTGATGATCTTCTCTGGGTCTGCAACAGGTGTTGCCAGTGGCCTCTCTTGATTTGCTCTGGTATGAGCCCTTCTCAGAGCCACAGTTCTTCAATGGAGTCGCCAGATAGAAAATTACAACCAAGTAAATGTCCAGGCTTTGTCTATCATCAAAGCTAGATCTGTGTCGTGTCCCAAGGAAGCTGAGCTTCAATCTCCTCTCCCCGGAAATAGCGCCAAAATGTTAGCACTCCAGGAGTCCTTCTAGGTTGTAGCTCGAAGAAGCCTGGTAACTTAACTATAATCTCAATATTTCATTCAATGGATCAAGTCAGATGACTAATTAGACCTCACTCACTCAAAACATGCATAAACTCAACCAAATAAACAAGGCTTATAACTATCAATGTTTAGAGGGTTTGTAATAAAGGTGAATAAATGAAGAATTCTCAGATTCATACATAAAGCACTTACATATGAATGGCTAATCATAACAAGGAAATGATACTTGCAATTCAACTCATCAACACAAAGATAGGATGACAACTATCTGGTATTAGACAAAAAGAATAATCATGAATAAAATATCCAAGTACACGTATAGAACAAAAATAAGATGTAATCTGAACATATAATGGCAAAAGAGTTTGTATTAATTGACAAGAACATGAGAAGCTTGAGTACAAAAAAGTGTCTAAGAGCCTTTAAAGTTGAACCCTTTACAATGATTCTTCAATGAGCTTAAATAAGCTTTACAAATCAGTTTCAAGATCCTCAAAAGATGGATCTGACAACCTCTTTTCCTATCTCAAATCCTAATTTGTGAGGTGGCTGGAAAATGCAGAAATTTCTAAAAATATGCTGCTCAGAAATTGACCTATATCTCTCAACCCAAAACAGATTTTGGAAAAACTAAGAGAGGCTTTTGTATATTGGTTTGTTATGAGCAAAAACCTCTCAATTTTTTGAGATTCGTTTTCATTTGCCCGACATCTGTATTTCAAAAACATGTGTCAAACAGGAAAATTCTGAGATGCGAAAATTAGGTCTCAGAGATGGATTCGATTCTCCCAATTTGTGACACATGTAGAAAAACTGAGAGAGATCATTGTTCTTTGACATGTTAGGAACAAAAACCTCCTCCCGTTTTGCAAAGTGATTCTCCAGTCACTCAGAATCATCATTTGAAAATGATGACGCAACACAGTAAAAACGTCAAATGATGATGTAGCACAGTAAAAACGTCATATTTCTGAAAACGCAGCCTCATCTTGCAGGGACTTTTGACTGCCTTCCCAAGCTCCAAATGCAGATATGAAAGTACCATTGGAAAGCTTAGGATGTCTAGTTGTCAATTGACTATTTGAGTGTGTAAAACGGCCTCTCCACAGCTGAGAAAATTGAGTTTTCCCAAGACATGCTGACTGTTTCTAAGCTTCTGCGCTTTCGGTGGCTAAAATAGCCCCAAATTTCGCGTTTTAGCTACCGAAAGCTCTGCTTTTTGGTGGCTAATGAATAGTTGAAATGTTTGCCTAAGCCACCGAAACCTAAGTTTTGACTTTTTAAAGGAAAAAACCAAATCAAAATGTTTTTCAAACTTTATTACAGACTTAAAGCTCTTAAAAGTGAGCTTCAAAAAATTTAGAAATGTATTTTTCAATGACTTCCTATCACCTAAAATAAAATAAATTTGACCAACTTATTTAAGGAGATAACAGAAGGCATCCTTAAAATATCGTAATCAGCTTAAAGATTATGGTAATAATCTAATATAAAACTTGAGAAACCCACTAAGAGAACCATAAGAGATACCAATAACAATTAAAATTAATGCAAACTAATAACAAGAAATTGGATTGAATGGTTTTATAACCATTTTGAGAGACAACATTAAAAGGGCATTTTGATAGTGGAAGCCAATTTTTAGCAAAGGGTAATCTCCTTAAAGAATGAGAGATAAAATTACTACGTCTCAATGAAGTTTCAAGATAAAACACATGCATATTAATGTAAAATTAATGTATACTAGTATATGGAGTCTCAATATGAAAACATTATTTTGGTGGCAATTTGTATAAAGGAAACTCAATGTGTATTAGAGTAAGATTCAAATGTGTATTAGTATGTGGCATTCAAAATGAAACATCATTCTTATCATAATTTGTATAGAGAAAGCCCATGGCTACGTTCAAGTACTGGAGCAAGGTTATATTCTTTGTAAGATATCAATAAAGCATTTTATTTTTGTTAAATTATAAAAATAAAAATAAAAAAATTGGATGCTTATGAGGTGTTTTATATTAAAAAGTCCTTTAAAAAAATCATAATAAAAAAAATGGATAATTTTATAAAGCATCTTAAAATTATCAATATCAGCTTTAAAGATTAGGGGAAATATATTGAACTAACTAAATATAAAAATTTGGAAGACCCATTAAAAGAGTCATAAAAGATACCAATGAAATTTGAAATAATACAAACTAATGGCAAGAAATTGGATTGAATGGTTCTATAACCATAAACAGAGACAACATTAAAAATGGAGCATAAAACCCAACCAAAATTATATATCTCAATAGTGTATGTGTGTTCAGTATAGCACAATTTTGAAAAAAAAAAGATTAAAATCAGCCCTCAAGAGTATTTTACAAAGAATCTTATTAAATACTTAAAATTTGCATACTCTAAATGAAGAATTAAGACTCTAGATGAAGATTCATCTTAACATAAATCATGTTAGAGCTTAAGCGCAGTAAAGAAAACAATTAAAAGATAATGACTATAAAAAGAGGTAAATCAATTCCAATTCATACACATTGATATAATTGAAAATCCTATATAGCTGACCTCTTTAGGAAGGGATCAATATGCAAGTGAAACTCCAACTTATTTCATATTGCAATCGACAAAATATATCTATTACTTGCAATAATAAATTAAAATGACTCTAGATAACTCGTATTATTATTAAATAAGAAGCAACTTTGATTAGTAGCATCATGATGATCAAAATTATAGTAAAGAACAAATTATTATTTGTAATGAGATTATGCATATAAAATAATTAAATCAATACATTTAAATTTTACCATATTTTAAATATCCCTAGTATTTTCCCAAACACAGTATATCTGCTAAACAAGATTATGAATTTATCAAGTACAAATAATAATAGAAATACAAATAAAATGCTCCACAATTAAAAAAATTTAAAAAAATGATATTGTAAATGCAGTCATAACTTCAAATAAAAATTATCAGTATTGATAGCATTGCATGCCATGAAGGCATTGCCAAATGATAGAGGTGCAAAATTCATCCATAGCCTATGGACAAACAAAATATTTTGGTCGAGTTATATATTTAATTAATCAATAACCATGATAATTGGGCTTTTTATTTTAGTTAGTCACAAATCATGATAATAAAAACTTGAAATATTGTTTTTTTTAAATTGAAATATTGTTTTTTTTTAAGTATGGTAAAGTATTGTTTTTAAGAGTAAATTGTAATATGACAATGCTATGTAAAACGAATACAAGTCCGTACAATTACACAAACAGCTTGGTATTACGCATACAAGTATAGTCTTAGTCTATATTATAAGTCAGCCTGCTTTGAACTTCGGATCGCTGCCCCTAGATCAAATTAGAGCATACAAGGATAAAATTTGTAACTATGTACCTATCTGCTTTTGACCACTTTGCCATTAAACCACATGCCCATATGTTTTCAAGTAGAAAACATCATCATCTGATGCAAAGGCATGGCCTTTGACACGGTACCTTGCATATATAAATGTGCCACGACTCACGAATTTAAGAGTGCTATCATAAATTGACCATCAATCATGTACTACAAACTTGTCATTTCCCTCTGAAGTCTAAGAATAAGAATACCGATCAATAAGTTTAATCCAAATTTGTTTATAAATGGAAAACCCAAAAATGCTGAGGAAAAAAATAAATCACACAAGGATGTGAGATGTAGATAATTGCTTAGAGATGAGAAGTAGATAATCTTCGAGAAATAACGGAGCGATCAAATCGAATGTGACAGAGACTACTAAATCTGATCATTGCGGAATATGTCAGTGAGAATCTGAAATGCAGTTCAAATTGGACTAAACATTGCCAGCAAACATGAAGAAAAAAATAAATTCTTATGGATATTCTTTTGTTTTAAGACAATTTAGATTTTGGCATCATATTTCCAAGTCAAAACAAGACATTAATAATTACTCACCAATTACTAACTTCTAGATTTTTGGCATCATCTACCGACGAATAATTAATCACCAATTACTAACTTCTAATTGGAAAAAATAAGAAAATACAAATAGCATATCAGAGACAATATGTAAAAATGGTGCCTTCATCTGCACTAAAAAATGATCTATTGTTCTCCGGTTTTCTTCATAGATGAAATTTAAAAACCCACTCACTGTCACGGAGTCATGCCAGGAATTCCTTCTAGAATGACAAAAGAGGGCAATACAACGGTAGGTCATCCTTTCTTGGGTATACAGATGTTCCCTGAATGAATAATCTCGTGAAGTGCTGATGGTGATTTGGATTGAAGAACCGAGTTATTTGCGTTTAAGTTGTACGATTTCAGATTCCTCTAGATGTCTAACAAAAAATTTCTCAACAATACATTCAATTAGCCCAAGAATGCCACATTGCACTGCTTGGCCATATAGCCAACATATTCTTTTTTTACTGTTTTGACAGTGATAAACTAAAGAACCGAAAAAACTATATCAAATGATGAACAATGGTTAAAAATAAGTACAATGGGACCAAACATTCCTGTATACATCTGAGCTGAGCATTCTACCCTCGTGTAAGTGACCATCAGAGTTCACCGACTAGTCATTTTATTGACCAAGTTACACAATGGTGCACAATATAGTTGCCCAATCAGAAGCCAGTAGCATTTGTAATATCCTCTGTTAAGAGTAGCACAAAAGCAGCGTAACATCCACACCGATGTCAGTCCAGTGGAGCACCGTAAGTCTGCAGATTCGATAAAAGTCAAGGTCTTGAACCTAGAACCCATCTCATTCCCCGCATAACATGTGACATTTGGACAAAATCCTATCCTTCCATCAAATATCGCAGTGCATGGATCAAACGTAGGCCTTTGAAGTCACTTCTAAAGTGTCATCTCTTTGATGACGTTGGAAATACAGTTCATAGCTGCTTTATCCTAGCTGGCAATAAATGTAGATCTAATTGTATACCAGAATTACTTCAGCTTTGGGGATATTTGAGCAATTTCAAGAAGCTGTTTATGCAATGCCTGTGGTTTTGAAAAGAAGGGACAATGATCACTTCCCTTGATTTGAAACACCTGTTCAGGAGGATTTGATTTTAAAATATTTTCCTGAATAGATGGTGTAATTGCTTGATCGTCAGGTGTCTCAATGAAGAAACGCCGCACAGAGCCATAATTCTCTTCAGTAAGAGAGAGCTTTTCTAGAAATGGTGCAAAGGGAATAGGTCTCATTGAGACTGAAGCCAATGCCACATCCTGTTGCAAACGAAAATCAAATGCTCCATCAAACCTAATGTCACTGCAAGGTAGTTAAAAAACAAATTCCTAGACTATCTTTCGTATCCACGAAGGAAAATTCATCATTCAACAATGCACAAAACACATGCACAGAAGATCAACTAGATAACATATGAAACCTCAGTGAATATAAATCAGAAAGCTCGAATTAATACAGTGAATTGAAGATATATACCGTAGCAACAATTAAAACAGAAGAAAAGTTCATCTTAAACAAGAAAGCTAAAGAAAGGTGCATCTTAAGTAAGAAAAAATGTAGTCTTTTAATACTTTTGCCATAACTTTTGATCTTGAGCTCAGATTTGGGCGCTTTATACCAATGGAAAGGTCTTGAAAAGATCTACAACTTTGTTGTTATATATTTTTTGAAATTTCTCGCTGTTTGTTTCATATTTTCAAAAGAAAGATGTGGGAAACTTTAGCAAATAAGATACATGGTATAATAGGGTAAAATGCTAGTTAAATGTGGCCACCATTATATTATATATTATAATTAACAATTATTATTATTATATAGTTAAAGGCACCAGCGTTATATTATATTATATTAATAGTACATTAATTATTATATGATATCTATTATCAATTATTGTGTGCACATAAAGAATATCAACTTATCATTATTATTTTTAACTCTCGTCTCATAATTCTAGATTAACCTAGCTTACATGGCAATGTGATGTGGCATATATGGCTTATTATTTATAATTTCCTTAAGAGATCCGGTTTTGGACCAAATGTCCTCTAATGGCTACTATTGTTGCTTGTGCTTCCCCTTCTTCTCAGAACCCTCAGAAGCAAAGCAGCCCATCTTGTGGAACTTGAAGCACTTCACATGATCCAAGTCTTGCTTGCCTTGATACACTGAGGTTTAATCTTCCTTCTTCCCTTCTAACCCTTCTTGAAACATCCCTTCTTACCACATTTCCTCATCTTTCCAATGAGGGCTAGGTTCGAACTTGTATATTTTACATGTTAGTTTTTACAAGATTATAACAATATAACTTAATTGCAAATAAACAATAGGATCTCTAAAAGAAAGGAAAAGCACATAAACAAAGAACACAAGAATTTATCCTGAAAACCCTAATCGGGAAAAACCCAACAAACCTTCCTGAGAACAGAGAGAAGAAGAAAGAGAGAGAAAATGTCTCTCTAAGATACAACCCCAGAAAACACTTTAATTGACTGTAGTAGCGCACATTTTTCTGCTGGAGCAACTTGTTTTGTGTGGATGAAATAATGAGGGGAGCCTCCTATTTATACTGATTTTCCAAGTGAAAAATTACTGGGGCCGACTTGACACTTTGATTGGGGCTGACCTACCTTGGGAAAATACAAAATAATTTTACTTCTATTCTTTTCTTGTCTATTCTTTCCCCAGGGTTAACATTGATTCTTTCTAGGGTTTACATGAGTAATTACATCAGAATAATCTCTCGAAGGAGGTATAAGGAATTACAATACAAGTACAATAAGAATAACTTTTGAAGTTGCACAAATTCCAACACTCTCTCTCAACATGGAAAGTATTCTTTAGATATGGTCATCATCAGCATCACGAACATCTGGGTCTTCTTCTGTACATCTCAAATGTCTCAATCATCTCTATACATACTGAAGGTTGTCAACACTATCGTTGTCCGTCCAGAGGTGCTATCAAAAATCTGATCCACTCGGTCCATTGGTAGATCTATCAGCTCTGCAACTCTACACAGTCCGTCGGAGAGTACAACAATCAACATCTCATCTGCTATAAGTTCGTCTCTACCCAAGAATCAGGACATGCTTCACACTACTATCTACTATCAGTTCATCTCAAGCATTGGTGGGAATTCTCCTACACCAAGTTGAGAACTAGGGCTGGTGGGAATTCTCCAAAAACACCATGTTAAGAACCAGGACCAATAGAGTCACTAATGTACACGACCATTTACTACCAGTTCATCTCAAGAGCTGATGGGAATACTCCAAAGAACACCAGATTGAGAATCAGAACGTATAGTGGTCACCAGTGCACATGGTCGTTTATGTCCTACGCGTCTCAAGATACCGATAGGATTTCTCCCATACCAGGCTGAGAACCAAGACGAGCAGAGGCCACCAGTGTACATGACCATCTACTACCAGTTCATCTCAAGAGCTGGTGGGAATTCTCCAAAGAACACCAAATCGAGAATCAAAACATATAGTGGTCATCAATGTACACAACCATCTGCTACCTGCCCATCTCACAATGCCGATTGGATTTCTCCCAAACCATGTTGACATTCAAAACAAGTAGAGGCACTAGTGTGAAAGCATCATAGATATGAGTCTTGACTTTCCCTCTCCACGAGGGATGCATTTTCTTCTACTCCAAGTCTTCTGCGAAGTATTCAAACTTTGTCTTGATAAGAAGCTTGGTAAGAATATCTGCAATCTGGTCATCTGTCGAAATATACTATAACTTGACCGCACCTTTCTACACCATATCACGAATGTACTGATATTGAATCTCTATATGCTTCGTCTTATCGTGAAATACGGGATTCACTGACATCTGTATACAACTCTGGTTGTCATAGTGAATCGCAGTTGGTCCTGGAATGTGACCAAATAATCTACCAAGGAGTTTTCGAAGCCATACTGCTTCCCGAGCTGTTGTACTGGCAATCATATACTCGGCCTCTGCGATACTAAGTGCTACTGAGGTCTGCTTCCTGCTACACCAAGAAATCACTGCAAAGCCCAAACTGAAGCAACATCCAGAAGTACTCTTCCTATCTGCAACACACTCAACCCAATTTGAGTTAGAAAATCCTTGCAATATCATATGATATGATATGCCCTAAGATATGCTTCAGGATGTGATATGATTCATATCACATCCTGAAGCATATCTTAGACATATCCCATAGTGCCACATAAGTATATGAGAACATGTTTTGCAAAAACCCAATGAATCTGCCTTGGATCACTCATAAACTGGTTGAGAGTATTCACAGCAAAACATATATCTAGTCTGGTGTTTGTCAAATACATTAGAAAGCCAATCAACTGGCAATACATGGTGGGATCAATCATATTAAAATTTGAAGTAGACTACTTTAGTTTCTTGAAATTTGCATCCATAGGGGTAGCCATGGACTTGCATTCCAACATCCCGAATCTCTTCAAAATACCAATGGTGTATTTTCCTTGACTTTGGAAAATTTCCTTCTGCCTCTACCATACTTCTAATCCCAAGAAGTAATTCATCAATCTGAGGTCCTTCATTTCAAACTTAGAGGCAAGCTTCTTCTTACACCATCCAATTAGTTTCTCATTTCCTATGAGAAACAAGTCATCCACATACAGGGCCAAAATCAGTGGCTCATCATCCATAATCTTGTAGTAAAGATTAGGATTTGCATCACTCTTGGTGAATCCTAAGTTTACCAGGTATCCATCTATTCATCCATACCAAGCACAAGGTGCTTGCTTGAGTCCATATAATGCATTTCTCAGTTTACATACGTGAGAATCTTTCCCATAGACAATAAACTTTTCTGGTTGTCAAATGTAAAGTTCTTCCTCGATAATACCATTGAGGAAGGCAGTCTTTACACCATCTGATGCAGCTTCCATCCCATAGTTGAAGCAATAGCAATGATGGTTTTGATGGAAGTATATCGAGCCACAGGAGCAAATGTTTCATCATAGTCAATTCCCTCTTTCTGAGAGAATCCTCTGGCAACAAATCTAGCCTTGTGTTTTTCCACGCTACCATCTGCTCCGTGTTTAATCTTGAAAAGCCATTTGGATGTCACTATTGACTTCCCCTCAAGTCTCGGTACAACCTACTATACATCATTCTTCATGATGGACTGGAACTCCTCTGTCATGGCATCCTTCCAAACTTGGTGTTTGGATGCTTCTTCGTATGTGGTAGGTTCTGAATCAATGATGTGACTCATCAATGCTACATAACTCGAGAACCTATGAGGTCTTTTGCTTTCTCAATGGATTATGTGTGGAGCTTTGTGCCCCTATGCATCCTGCAATGTATGTTGTGCCCATCTAGATCTTTTCTGGCTTCCTGCCATATCTATGGGAGCATCAACTGGCTTAACTGGATCAATGGGATCGATTGGTTCATTCTTTTCTTCAGACTCCCTCATAACTTCTGGAGGGGGAGATGATCTCATCTCTTCATCATCATCGATCTCCATATCATATCCTCTTCATTTTCAGATAGCCATCTCTTCTTCAAAGATCACATCTCTACTGACTTCGATTTGCCTCAATCCTAGGATGTATATTATGTAAGCCTTTGAAGACTCACTGTATCCCACAGATGTTCCCTTATTGCCTGAAGGTTCTAGTTTCGTCCGTTTATCCTTGGGCACATGAATGTAGACTAGGCAACCAAAGATACGAAGGTGGCCCACTTCTGGCTTCACTCCTTTGAAGGCTTCTTCCGGAGTTATTTTCTTCAAGATTTTATGAGGGCATCTGTTTTGTACATAAACAGTTGTTCTAGATGCTTCTTCCCATAAGAACATTGGTAGACTCTGTTCATGTATCATGGCTTTGGATTCCTCCACAATTGTTCGATTCTTCCTTTCCGCAACCCCATTTTGTTGTGGGTTGTAGAGAACTGTGAGCTCCCTCTTAATTCTTGCTTCCTTGCAGAAATCATTAAATTCTATAGAGGTATATTCTCCACAATTGTCTGATCTCAGGATCTTAACTATTTTTCCTGACATATTCTCGACTTGTGCTTTAAATTCCTTGAATTTGTTGAGTACTTCCTCGGATTCCTTGGTCTTGAGAAAGTATATCCACGTCTTTCATGAGTGGTCATTAATAAATGTTACATAGTAGTTGTAACCACCCAATGAAGTAACTGTCATGGGTCCGCACAAGTCAGAGTGGACTAGATCCAATATTCCCTTGGATTTGCTTTCACTTTTCGTAAAGGAACCCTTGGTATTCTTACCAAGTGCATATCCTCTACATAAACCATCATGATCTACATGAAGCATTGGTAGACCTGTCACCATGTTCCTTAATGCTGGGAGAGCTTGATAGTTTAGATGAGATAGTCTTTTGTGCCATAGCTCATTGATGTTAGTGGAATCATGGACTAAAGCTTGAGCTGGTAGAGTGCTCAGACGATACAAGCTTTCCTCCCTTACACCAATCACTTTTCCTGTGTTCAAGCTAGAATTATTGTGCCATGCAAGAACATTTCCATCTGCAAAAGTAACTCTATATCCCTTATCTTCTAAGGCGGATATGGAGATAAGGATTCTTTTCATACACATCATTCAGATGTAGTAAGTCATTGGATTCCAACTGAAGAGATGTAGATCCAAATCCTTTCACAGTGTAGTTGGCATCATCTCCAAGTACAACACGGAGATGGGATTCTTTCTCAACAACTTCTGAAAGGTTATCTTTATAACCAGTCATATGCTTGGAAGCACCACTATCTATGAGCCATGTATCACTAGTGGTGGGAACAATACCTAATAATGTTGATATGAAGAAGAATTATGTACGATCTTCATTTCTTTGTTTCTTGTGATAATGACCATCATCCACATCAATTGTTGAAGCTTCATGCTTCCTCTTGTTTGAACTAAAACACTTGTTTGCATAGTGACAATATTTCTTACACTTATAGCATTGTATGGGTGATAAGTCCTTCTTTTCCTTTTGATCTCGAGAAGAAATTGGTCTCTTACCCTGGTGATTATGTTTGTAAACTTCCTTCCTTTTCCCTTGCCTTTATTGGTATGAGTGATGAAGGCTTGATTCTCCTCAACTTGAGGACCATGGATTCTTTGTCTTGTTGCAATCTTCGTCTCTTCCTGAGTGCAGTCTTCCCATAGCTTGTCAAATTTGGACAGCTTGGTTCGACCACTTATGATTTGGATGAAGGACTCCCAAGATGGTGGACGAGTGGTCATGACAAGCTCCTTTTCTTCAATGTTATCTCCATTGGACCTTAGCTTGTCCTGAAGTTTGGTGATCCTCATGAAATATGAGGGAATTGATTCGGGCTTAATCATCTTCATATTTGACAGTTGGTTCCTCAATGTGAGTCACATTGATGCTATTGTGTTCAAATAACTTCTTCAAGGTCTTGAACATCTTCCTAGCTGTCTTCTTTTCTGAGATTTGCAGAACCAGGTGATCTTTGACCGAGTCCACCAGAATCCTTCTTGCTTTCGTATCACACTTCCTCCATTGGGACTTGTCTTCTTTTGCTTCTGGTTCTGTAACTTTCTCATTGACAAACTTCAAGAAATTATTTTCTTCTAGGATGAGGAGCCCTAAGCTTCCAGGATATGAAGTTTGTAGCCCCATCAAGACGATCTTCAACCTTCATTCCAATCAACTTGTCTACAAATCTGAACCAGAAACCCTAGTAGGAGTTAGGTCAAAGATAATTTTTTGAATTTTTAGAAACTAACCTTACAGATAGATGTGCCCTATTAAGGCGAGTTGAGAGAAGATGAGGTTTAGCCAAAACAGTGGTGGGAAGCCTCCGAAACTTGAAACCCTATTTTTTTCCCATAGTGTCCTGCAATCAAAAAATTGAAACTTCTCCAAATTTGATTTTGCTTCCACCAAAAGATGTGCCTCCCCTAGAGCGAAGTTTTCACGGCTCTTTTTTTGCTGAAGAGATCAGGAAGGCCTTTGAAGGTCAAACCCTAGATTCCGGCAATGGCCTCTTCTAGAACTACTCTAAAACCATGTTAGTTTTTACAAGATTATAACAATATAACTTAATTGCAAATAAACAATAGGATCTCTAGAAGAAATACAAAGCACAGAAACAAAGAATACAAGAATTTATCCTAGGAAACCCAATCGGGAAAATCCCAGCAAACCTTCGTATAGAGATAATAGCTCCTAAGAACAGAGAGAAGAAGAAAGAGAGGGAAAAAGTATCTCTACGATACAACCCCAGAAAACACTCTCCTTCACTGCAGTAGCGCACATTTTTCTACTGGACCAACTTATTGTATGTGGATGAAATAATGAGGGGGCCCTCCTATTTATACTGATTTTTCAAGGGAAAAAATATTGGGGCCAACTTGACAGTTTGACTAGGGCCGACCTACCTTGGGAAAATAAAAAATAATTTTATTTTTATTATTTTCTTATGTATTATTTCCCTAGGGTTTACATTGATTCTTTCTAGGGTTTACATGAGTAATTATATCAGTATAATCTATCGTAGGAGGTACAAGGAAATACAATACAAGTACAATAAGAATAACTTATGAAGTTGCACAAATCCCAATATTATAGAGATCACTACTCACTCCAGAAATCTAGATCCCAACTTGGCCACAAATCTCTCTAAATCACAAGTCATATAAAGATAATGAAAATCAATCCCAAATAATACATAAGCATATAAGCAAGATCATAATAAGTAACACATGAGATCTTCTACAACTTCTAACACAATAGCAATCACACATATAAGACACTTATTTTTGGTCAAAAGACCCTGGAAAAACTCCAAAGGGAAAACTAGTGAGAAAGATAAGAGCAACTTTTATTATCTTATGCAAGTGCAATAGATACAATTGAGTTAATCCACAATGGACTTATCTCTAAGCCACTAGGCTCTAAGTTTGATTGCTTGAAGATGGGTAATGTACCCCTCTGGTTGGCTGCGCCCCTCTCTTAATGTATCTGTCTCTCTAAACTGTTATAGGATCAGGACCTCTTGCCCACCTACCTTCGGATCACCCTCTCAGTTTATCCCTCTCTAAGATCTGGAAGATCCCTCTCTCAAAGCTCGCCCTCTTAGTGAATGCGCCCCTCTGCTCAGGAAATACACCCCCACTGTAGCTGGTGAATAATTGTACTCTGTAATTGGATCAATCTCACTTTGGATCAGTCTCTGCCTGCAGGTAGATCTCCCTCTGCCACAAATGAGCTAATCCCAATCTATCTCAAATCTGGATCCTTTCTCCATACAAGACCACGCCCTCCCTTCTTTGGAATTTCTCTCTGATCACCTGAATCACTCAAGAAACAATGAATTTTGCCTTTCGAATGCCCTTTTCTATTCCTCTGGTGAGATTAGGGCTCAAAAGCCCTAATTCGACTTGTATGCAAAAATTCACTTTAGTGTGTAAACTACATGCATGCACATGCAATGCACATGCATCATGCAACCTCATGCACATGCAATGCACATGCATCATGCAACCTCATGCACATGCACACCTACCCCCATGCACATGCATCATGCAACCTCATGCACATGCACACCTGCCCCCATGCACATGCACACCTACCTTCATGCACATGCAACCTCCATGCACACACATCTCACATGCAGCATGCATCTCACCCATCAGAACTAGTGCACCACTGCACTCCACACATCCAACTGAAGAAGTCACTGAATCATTGCATATCTTCAATCATTGAATCCATGTCACCTGCTAGAGTGCATCTCACACTCCACACTACTACCTCTACTGATGATGTACCTCCATGATAGGCAGAACCACGCGGAGGACATCCCGAGATACCTCTATCTCTAACAAAACTCTCTTCCACTCTGGCCAAAATTTCCTTCAATGTGGTCTCCTCCTGGATGAAATCATCCAAAGCTTCTCAAATGGAGCACATTCACCTAGAACAAATGTGTCTGAAGATGAAGAGAACCCATTTAATGTTATGGCTACCAAATCCTCATCTCCACCTTCACCTCAATAGAAAGGAGCTAATCTCAAATCTCACTGACCCTCATAAGGTAATCGATTATTGTGTTTGTACTACTCATGCATGTGGTAGTGAGCTTATTCTTAAGCATCATTTTGCAAAAAAATATTCACACTGGTACAAAGTGATAAAGGAATTTTTTTGTGACCTTCGACAATTGATGACCAACTTGGATAAAACCAAGGGGATGATCTTCAAGGGGTCAAAGAAGGTACTTTCAGATCACCGTTTTCTATTGAAAGGGGAGGAGATTAAAATTTGAGATCAATAGCACCTATACTTACTTAGGGGAGCAATTTTTAGGGCCTCACTTCAATATGAGACATGCCCTTTAGTCATGGGTCAACAAATGTTACAAAATCCTAGCCCTTCTTGAGAGACAGTGTTTATGGCACCATTTCCAAGGCATACTATCCAAAAAGTCTCTCATGGACACCCTAATTCGAACCATAGTACGTTATGGTTTGGAGATTTGGGGGCCTTGTTTGCTAGAGTTTGAATGGGCTTCAATTGAGAGAGTGCAAACCCTTCTCCTTTGATGTGTTACTAGATGCAGACCAACAGTGCCTCAACCCACCATTGCAAAGTTCGGTGCCCGACCTCTTCACCTTGAGACTGTGTTCAACCTTGCCTCACTTCTTCAATGTATTTTGGATTTCACTTACTTGACAAGGGACGTGATCGGTATCCATTCTTGGCCTACTATCATCTACGTTCATAGCTTTAGCTAGTCCCTCCGACAAGGTTTGTTGATTTGTGGGGGTCTCAGATCTCTTGAAGTCTATGAGTATTCCGATGGACTTCCTTCCATCATATAGATACTCCCTGGATGCTCCTAGCCATCTCTTACCTACTATGCAGGAGTTGATTATGATTATTTGCAACAACATTTACAATTTCATTTAGGTCAATTGGATAAACCCATCACGTGGGTTGCATCTAAAGATGGCCTTCTATGCTAAGCACTTCATGGAGGTGAGGGGCAAATTCCTTATCCAACCTCTATATACACTCTGCCATTGGGCACACGCTCTTCATATTCCTTTGGGAAAATCCCGACTCAATTCACATAGACTTTAAGCGGAGGCAGATCACCAAATTGATTAAGTAGATAGGATTTCCTAGCTATGCCATCTTTCGAAGGTGAGGGCAAAGGAGCACTTCATTTTTTGCCATACCTTCTACCATGAGATTAAAGGGAATTTCCATTGTCTATTTTGGGGCCACAAACCCTATCCAACTTCTTTAAGTACCTTGACCAAAGATACCCGGCGTTGTATATGCATGAGACCCTATGACTCCCCTCCCATGCTCTTCAGCCTCCTAAACTAGACTCCACACAATGGATCACTTCCTTTTTTACAATGCTCCCATTGGCTAGGGGCAACATGTGACAAACATATAGTAGTATTTCCGACTCTAGATCAATTCAAACCCAAGGGAGCATCCCTAAAGTCTGGAGACCTCCGCGACAATCCCAGTCCATATCCCATACCAAAAAATAGATGAAATCATCTAGGCCCTAACAATGGTCTATGAAATTTTATGTTTAAACTTTAAACCCTTGATTACAGCTTCGTTATGTTTTATTCTTCTTTATGTTTTCTTCAGTTACAACTTTGCAAATAACTATATTTCAGAACTGAACATTAAAACTGAAAATACATTGTCTAAACAACCATATAAATGCACAACAAAAACAAATAGCATCCACACAAGATACACAAGGATTTACCCAGAAAACCCCAATCCTTTGGGGAAAACCAGAAAATGTTTGTCTTCTTCTTATTGCAAGATTTGTTTACAACATCACTACAACAATACTACGGATCAACCCTCTGGATCTGGACCAAAACTCCTCGGAAAGACCTCTAGCCACAACCTATAGCTTTTTGAAACCAAACCACACTGAAGATGCCCCAAATCCTCTCTGCAAACTGGATAGAAAAAACTCTAGATCCACCTTGGATCCAATAGGCAACAAAGAAGTAACTCTTCCCTAGAAAAACTGTGATCTCAAACTTGAATCTGTACCGCTCATTACAAGAGGAAACCCGTCTCTTGCAACTATGATAATGATCTCATATTCTAAGGAGTCTTTTATAATCTTACACATGCAAATACCATGGACCCAATACCATGGGACACATAATACCATGGACCCTCTAATACAATTTACATGAGGTGTTATAAACCCAACTTTACAATATATGTCTTAGGAATAACCTCGGCTCTTTTTGTGTTGCTAGACCACCCCAACATAGACGTATCTTCCAAGCTACAAAAAATTAACATGGGCAACATCCTCCAAATAGGAGCTTACAGCACAGTCCAAGTCCTCCTCCAGTTCTTCCAGTCATCTTTCTATACTGTTTTCTCCATTCAGCCTCAAATGTTAGGAGAGATGGATATAGAATTCCTTGACTTACTTGCATCATTTTTTGTATTCCAATTTCCAGATCCATCCCTGCTGCTCTTTTCCAGAAGCAGCAGCCTACTATCATAGTCTAGGGTTTCTTAAACTTTAGCTTAGATTGATACTTAACTTTATGTATCTTGTTTTCTTTTTATGCGAGCCATTTTGCCACTCCCACTTTGTAATGACATCATTGTATCCAGCAGTCCCATTGACCTACTTTAGTGGTCATTTGTTGAGCATAAATAAAATTATTTTATCTACGATGTAAAGGATCAAATACTCTTTCACTGAATCTAGGATGATTTGCTTCACCTTGGATGCTTTTTACTGTGTTCAGCCAACAGAGTAGCATCAGTAGAAGCTGAAACTTTCATCTCCACAAAACTCCAAAGGTCAACCTTGTCCAGTAGCATCTACAGTGTGCACTTTGAAAGTGTAAAGTTGGAAAAGCTATCTACACAGTCACACTCTCTGAGACCAAGACTAGTCATATTTGCAACTCCTGGAACACATTTAAACCAAACAAATCAGCCAGAAAACAAATCAGATCAGCAACCTATCACGGGTGTGGATCGCCTCTCTCAAGCACAAAAAAGCACTCCAATCATTGGAACACTTAAGGCATTACACCCTACAACCTATCATAGGTCCAGATCACATCAATCAATAAAGCAGAAGAGTTTCAACCATTGAAATCCTCCAACATCTCCCTCTCATAGGTAGCAGCCCTATCCATCCCCATGTAATCCTGGAAGATTTCATATCTGCTGCTCTGATAGGATGTTAAATTTTTCATATCATGGTATACAGATTAGCATTGAAATAACTGAAGCCCTAAACTACTAGGCACTGAAATTGAAACTACTTTCAAAACAGTTATCTCCAAATACTAATTCTGCACACACACACAAAAAACTCAAGATAGCATGAACAGTGAGTATATAACTGAACTCTCCATCACATCACTGTTTTATTAACTGAAAAAACAGGAAATACAATGCAACTAGATCAACTCCTAAACACACTCACTCACTGAATTTAACAAAAAAAACCCATTGCCTTCTATGAGAGGCTATGGTCAAAACAGATCAAAACAACCTAACGATGGCCTAGGGAAGTGCAAAAAAGTCTGCATTGGAAATCTTCCTAAAATTAATGCCCAGCTAACTAGCTTATGTGCCCAGCAAAAGATAGAAGTGCTGCTAAAGACAAAAGCTCTCTAAACTAAAACAATTTCAGCTTCTAAATATAGCTGACTGGCTAAAGATAAACACAGCAGAAGAGAGTGCATGCATGCACCTTACACACAGAATTCTCTATAACAGCCCCCTCATTCACATTGCCGCACACAGACCAAGGCAAGACTGTTGAAGGCTTGAAGCACACCATCTCTGCTGGAGTGTGCCATCTTGCTGGAGGAAGAACAGTAACCCAGCAATCACAGGTAAAACTAACAGCTATGAAGTTCGATTTTGCTATATTTATTTAAAGATGTCTACATACCTTCTCATATTTTCTTGCGTGCCAAAAAAGGTGGGCTGCATTTTCCTGTATTCTATGTTCCATTGGGGTTCTCATACCTCATAATTCTAATACCTTATGACTATGCCTGTTCCTTGCAGTAATTTTACCTTAAACTTAACCATCTAGCTTCATAACAGTCTATGAAATAGAATAAGAGCTATGATAAAGATCATGAACTCAAGATACTACTAATAAATATAGTATTAATGTTAAAACCAAAGCATAACTAATAGTAACACACAAAATCGCATCTTAGTGCCTATCTAACACATACCTTGGCAGGCGTGTGGTTGAATAATACATCTCTCAATAATTCTTTCTCGAGCTCAATAGATGTGGGAGGATTTGTACTTCCGTTTGCATATATAAACATCTGTGCCTTCCTCAGAAGACAATCTGGGTTCTTAGCCTGAAAAATAAAAATAAAGAAAATTGTAACTTAAATATGGTTAAAATGCACTTCAACAGTTTTAATTTGACCACATCTGTGTATTTGTGAGAAGTTGCCAATGAATACATAAAGCATTCGATATACAATAGTTATTCAAATTTCAAATCTTGTTTCCCTCTTCTTTAATTAAAGGCTATTAAAGAAAGTGGAACCTCTTCAGTAAAAATATCAAATGCTCTCTGTTCATTGATGACCATAGCAGCAGAAATAAAGACAGCTTTAGCAATCTTTGACGGAAAATGTTCCATTGCATATGATATGCATGCACCTCCAACATCATGGCCAACCAAAATCACCTGCACAAAAAAGTCATGAAGTTGGAGATATTTGCCTAATGCAACTTTGATTTAACGAAGAAATCTATTACCAAGAAAATACTTTTTTATTATTAGGTACTAGTGAATCACTTAAATGAAGAGGTTCGTGCTATGCAGATATTTGTTCTGAAGCACTGAATAGGATTCTATTCACTATAATCATCTTTATCTGACTTGTGAAATATTGCATATCTTCTAATGCAGGCAAGAAGAGATGAATCAACTAGTCATGTAAGCCTAAATTCATGAAATCCAGAAAAGCAATAAAGCACCAAATAAAATACCTATGAAGCAATAGGAAATATCACATACTCAATCTAAATTAAATTCAGCTGATGGGTATAGAAAGGGACACTAAATGGACAAGTATTAAACAGAAATTGTGTTTTCAAAAGAAGTGTAGATAACATCGGTGAAAAATCGCGATTTTTCAGGCTCCCAAAAAAATTGGGATTTTTTTAAACATCGTAACAGTGTGATTTTCTCAAAAACAAATCCCGATTTTTTCATAAACAGCATGCCACAATCCAAAAAATCGCAAAGGAGGTTTTTTCACAGTTTTAAAAACTCAGTTATTTTTTTTAAATCGATCAGTTTTGTACAAGTGCCATTGAAGTCAGCAATACTAAATGGTAACGTTAAATTCTTAAAGTAAAAGTGATGTCACTTTTACTTAAATTTTTAACATTACCATTAATTGTTTCGGGATGTTTGAGAGTGATTCCAACCTCATCGGACTTCATATGCAAAAAGTAAAATTTTAGATCCCATTCAGAATTCAGCAAACTTAATGGTTTTCAAGATTTCAGGATTGTGTCGTTTCCACTAGATTCTATCATGTACGAGGGTAACGAATCGGAATTTAATCAAGCACATCAAGCTCTCTATGTACCTTGATTTTGGTGGTGTTGATGCCTGATTGTTGAAGTTGATTGAACTCCTCATAACCTTAATAAAAATGTACCCTTCAGTCAAGCAAAATCACTTATTAAGCATGGGAAGCTCTTTCTACCTTATTTTAATGCTTGGATTAAGAAGCTTCATCAATGTTGTAGCATGTTGACTAATGTACTTGGAGGATCAACTTTGAGATTCGAGGTAGAGGCAAGGACTAGAGCCTAGAGGAGGGGAGAACATGGTCCTATTGATGAATATGATCCCAATATAAACAATGATTTTGATGACTATGCATTTTCAATTTTGATTCAGATATGTATCGCACTTGGCTCCATTCTGATATATTCACCCTTAGATGGTATATACATGAGTAAACTTCGCATATTTTGTCTCTAATGGTTTGAAATCATAGCATTGGAATCTTTCATATATATTTTTTGCATTAAAACTATCAACTTTTATGTATTTTTGAGTAGTCTGAGTCATTGAAATCACTTTGCTCCGAGTCATTTGCATCCACTACATCTATATATCAGTGTTTTCTCCATATTTATGTGCCAATGTGTTTATCTGATGTCTATTGCTTTATATGTTTAAAATTCTGAAAAAAATGAATATATTTTGTAATATTTTAATGTTTGTCGATGTTTGCCGATTTTTTCGCCAATGTTGCCGAGAAGTTGTATTCGAGACCCTTGTCGATTTTTTGCCAATGCCGAAATTATCTACATTGTTCAAAAGTCAAACTTTCATCAATGTTGGTTGGACCAATCAAATAACCGTGCAACTGGCAACAACAGCTTTTAAATCAGCCTTATCATAAAATAGGCAAGTTGGTAGCCTTGTGGGCTAGCTTGAGTGGTTGAAAGCATTGAGCTTCATGTAGATGGTCTCAAGGTCAACCCCTTGGGTTGATTGCCTTTGTTGTTGCCTCACTAGATGTCCTTGCCAAGTTAGGCGCCATAATCAACACCAATGAGTTTACACTGGGTGACATCAACAAAATGTAGGGAAGTGCCTCGGGGTTTCCCCATGAGGTTTTCCTTGGAAACATAAAATATTAGGCAAGTTGGTCTCTCACACATCAGCCTATTACAGTTTTCTTGCACCTAGGTGGATATAAACAACACCTAGACATACCTGTTATCACGAATGTTGTAGTTGCCATGTAAGTTGATCCTATTCAGGAGGGCAGAGGAAAGGCAACCAAAGTCACGACCTACAATATCCAAGACCTATGAAAGAACTCAGATGTCACGCCAGTCAAGGATATCAGCACTTTGGACTCGGTGAAAATACTAAGCCCAAGGGGTGTCCCTATGACCAAAATAGCCCTAAAATAAGGAAAATGAGTAGATGACCTAGGGAAACTTGGTGGAATCTCTTAGTGGGATTGTTAATTAGAGTTTTTGTTATCACATATATAGTAGTCGGGCTACCATATTCTATTTTTCAGATTCCAGTACATTTTTCAGCCAGATCCCCTACATATGAGATGCTAAGATGAGCATTTATGATGGATCGTTATGGACTATAGCACTCTCCCATGCCAGGACGGAGTCTCAGGACACTCAGATTTGAGGACTGATGCAGCCATTTAGTCATATGCAGAGCAGTTAGCAGTATCCAGATTTGCATCAGTGTTTTCTCATTGGACAGATATTGATTCAGATGGATTATTTGCATGATTATGACTCAGCATATATTATATTGTGTTATGGTTATCATTGCTCTTATACTCATCTTTGTGACATATGTTAGCATTTAGTATCATGATCTGGCGGTCATATAAATATGTGGACTTGGATGTTTCTGTATTATGTATTGATGTCCCTACTCAGAGTTTAAAGTTCTTGACCTATACTCATTGGTTTTACCCTCCTTAGGGAGAATAGAGGTCGTCATTCCCACCATACTTTGGCTTGCTAGTGTTGGTTTCACCATTCATTGTCTCCACCCATCCATTACCTTCCAGTTTTGTTTTAGCCCGACTTGCTACTTGACCTGTGGCATGGAGGACCTTTCCTCGCTAGAGCCTTTGTTAGACAAGCCTCCCTGTTTATTTGTGTCTCGACTCTGAGTTGCCTAGGATGTGTTTGCTTACCTGAAACAAGTAGCGCTGCCATCAATACAATGTATTTGGAAATACAATGATTATCTTATAAAAAAGCCCATTCATGAAAAGTAGTGTTTTTCAACATACGTGAATGCAAGGCTAGCCTAATGAAATTGGCTCTGAAAAATATTGCAATGAAATATCTTAAACATTCATGAAAAGTAGTGTTTTTCAACATACGTGAATGCAAGGCTAGCCTAATGAAATTGGCTCTGAAAAATATTGCAATGAAATATCTTAAACATTCATGAAAAGTAGTGTTTTTCAACATACATGAATGCATAAAGCCTAAATGATAAAAGTCCGTATAAAAAATACGTGGACAAAGGCTATGGAAAATCAAAAGCCCAAAAAGGCAATGGTTCCTAAAAAGTTATATCTAAAGATTGTTGGCCTTACTTGTATTGAGTTGGATTGTGAGCATTTGTCAAGGTGAGTAAGCATCTCTGAAGTAGCTCACCCATTTGTGAGCCATTGCCATCGCCTTTGTTGTTGTTTGTTCGACATATGGCTATAGTGAGTATCCCCTTTCCATATCCAAAGTGTCACAATGTTGAGTGGACAGTCATCCATTGGCCTAACCTTATGAATTTTAGCCTTCACCCTTCACTGGCAAATTTACTACAACTATGGAGTGAGTATAGTCTTGAAAGTCTAGTCTGAGTTATAATAAATAAAACCCTATATATGTATTTGGTTGATGTACCGCCAGTGAAGTGATTGTTATTTGTTATGATTGTTACTTAAATGATTTGTAGAGCATGTTGTACCCTTTTAACACTTGCAGCAGATGGATGTCAGCCTGAGTTACACTATTGGTATCTGGTCATTTACAGGTTATTATTGTCTATTTGACATGGTTGACGATCAGGCAGAGACCTTGAGAGGGTATGAGTATATACCTTAAATGGATTTGGACTTTTTGAGTCCAATGAGACAACTTGTTTTCAGTTTCGGGTACTTACAGAGATGATCAGGCTCATTTTACCTTTCTGGTGCAGTTTTGCTTCACTAGAGGGCAAGTCTGAGCAGGGAGATAATTTTGTTGGATCTCCTAGGGCGTTGTATGGGGCATAGGGGGTCCAGCCACTTGATTATACCATAGTACCCCCATCCCAAAGAGTCTGGTGGGCTCAGTTGGACAACGTTGGCACCCTAGGAGGTTGTTTTGGCAGGTTCACGTTTCCCGAGGCAAATTAAAAAGTAATTAAATGGCTACTGAAGAATTCGATTTGGGCTACTGAGGCAAGGAAATGGCATGGGATGAGTCATGATGATGAGAGTGATGTCCTCCGCACCTTCTCCAACAGTTGCAGCATCTGATTGGGCCCACACCTATCTTTTTGGGCATTTTATATTATTTTCTGAAGCTTTTGGGAGGCTCACGATTTCCTCAAGGAGGCACAATTTCACAGTTTAAAAAATATATTATTTTTATTGTGCCATGGGGACACCCAGAGGGAGTTAGTTAACACTCCATGGACCCACCATGTGCTTCATTTATTTCTTGTTGAGTGGGATCCCCTCTCCTAAAGTGATTTAGTCCACTTTTATATTATCTTGTTATATTGATCCATGTATTGTATGTTGAGCTCATCTCAACCATTGATTAGACACTTGTATCTTTTAATCTTGGCCACTCATTTGAAAAGTGGTTATGATTTTGGTTCTCTCATTCCTATTTAAAGGAGAGAGCTTCTCATTTGTAAGGGGTCTTTGGCTCTTGGGTCTGAATCAGTGTTACTGAAACTGACAAAACCACCCGGTCTGACCGGTTACAGGGTTGGCCGGTCCGGTCAACTAAAAAAAATAAAAAAACCGGATTTTTTTTAGACTGGGTACGGAACCGACCGGTCTGAACTAGGGACTCACGAAACTCAATTTTTTTTAAAAAACCAGAAAATAAAACTTTGTTGATGTACTTTGGAGCCTCTTTGTTAATGTACTTTGGTTCAGAACCTCAAAGATGTATTGCACTAGGTGCTATTTTGGATATTTGCACCCATATTTGCTATGTATATGAGAAACTTTGCATATTTCTGTATTAATGGTTTGGATTCATATGTATGCACATGAATATATATGTTTTTTACAAAATATGAATATTTTAGTTATCTTTTAGTCAGTCGGTTTTTTACTCGGTTTTTTGCCGGTTCCGGTCTGGTTTCCGGTCCGTTTCACATTTTGGGCTTTGCCGGTTCGATGACCGGTCCGGTTCCGATAACATTGGTCTGAATAATAGAAAAACTTTTCTTGTGGACATTCTTGGATCTCTTTTGCATTTGGTGTTCTTAGATGGTGATTGGAAAGTCTTTTGCTTCATAGCATATGGAGAAATTTTGTGATATCTATATCTTTTTTCAGGAATCTTTGTCTTGTCTACAGGGGGGCGACTTCAGCTTGGGGGTTTTTGCAGGGGGACCTCAACTTGCTTGGATTGACTTTGTTTTTATCAGGGGGTTTTCATTAGTGTCATTGCGATCTATGACTTCTTTTTGCTATTTTTCTGTAGCATCTAGCTTTTTTCTCATGTTGAAGCAAATCTGATATGGTTGACGTTTGTTGTGCAGGAGAGAGGGCGCATTGACTCCTTGGGACAAAACCTTGGACATAGAACTTGCTAAAAGCTTCTCAAATTGATCGGGATAGGATCACCATCATCAAGCCATCTACAAGGTTTTCAAGGTAAGATCTACAGGTTAATCCCTTTCTTCCAGATCTCAATCCATTGACATCTGTTTTTCTTCATTTTTATAATGAAAAATTCCATAATAATAAAAAACCAAAAAATACTAAAAAACGTACCGCTTGATCTCGAGCCAAACCACTGTTGGGTTTTGTAGATCGGGTCATCCCCTAACCATATCACCCTCAACGCTGATCTGAAAGTGGCTGGTTTTCCCTAGATCTGAGAAAATGACCTCCCAAACCCTAGTGTTATCCACCATTTTTCTGACTTTTTCTGTTATCTTATTTTTCCAGCAAAATACCTTCGTGGGTTTGTAGATCGGGTCATCCCTTAACCATATCACCCTCAACGCTGATCTGAAAGTGGTTGGTTTTCCCTAGATCTGAGAAAATGACCTCCCAAACCCTAGTGTTATCCACCATTTTTCTGACTTTTTCTGTGATCTTATTTTTCCAGCAAAATACCTTCGTGGGTTTGTAGATTGGGTCATCCTCTCACCGAATGACCTTCAACGCTGAGCTATAAGTTGACAGGTTGCCCTAGATCTGAGAAATTGACCTCCCAAACCCTAGCGCTAGTCATCCTATTGCTGGTTTTTCCTGTGATCTGACTTTTTCGGCCAAATACCTTTTTGGGTTTGTAGATCGGGCTATTTCCCAAGTGGGTTTCCACCAACGCTGGGTAGATAATGACTCCATTTCCCTAGATCTGATAGGCACTGATCTCCAACCCTAGCGCTGCCCCCTCTTTGGCCTCTTTTTCCTGAGATCTGACTTTTTCCTGGTGACTCGGGTACTTTGACATTGTCATATCTTTCATCGAGTCTATCCTTGGGTACTAGATAGCCCCAATCCTGTCCTTGCCCTCCCTACATTGGTTACGTTTCCCAAGGCAGCGAATATCTTCATCTATTTCTAGTACCTTAACCCTAGATCTAGTATTTACTTCATAGGCCACCTGTGTCCCACTTTGGATCAAGCCTCACACTTCCTAAACCATAATCCAAAGCCTTGGTTCACCTAGTGACATCATCCATAGATCTAGGATTTCCATTACTTTACACCTTACATACCTCAAGTCAATTTGATCTGATCTGGTGTCTAGGTTTGATCTCTCCTGTCGGGAGTAGATTCGGGTCTCCCCCTTTGTTGTCTTGGGCTAAGATAACATAAAGCGAACACTGCCTCGATTGGCGTGACAACCATCCATTTGGGAGTCGAGGCAATCTTGGTTCCACCTCCTTAGCTGCTGGTCCCTCTATCATCCATCATGGATCCACCTCACATAGGCAACTACAAGGTTGCTGATAACAAGTTTAAAATAATTACTAAGAGATTTCGAGCATCCAGGTGAAAAGCCCCAATTTTACCCTAGGGTTTTAAGCAGAAAAATGAGATCTAGGGCAAACAAAATTGGATACTCAAATTGATTGCTGGATGTAAGATTAAGCAAATGAAAGCGAAACCAGCAATATCCAGTTCATGGTTTCTAAAATACCCACTCCTCCCAAGGAGGGCGTCTTCCCCTAAGAAGCAGACCAGTGCTTAAGATGGGAAAATGGAGTCTGATGATCATGAAAATTTAAACCAAGAGGTTTTAATTTATTTCTAAGGTGGGTTTTAAGTTCTAAAGCCAGTCGCAAACCAAATCCTATAAATCTAAAAATCGAGGGTTTTAAAATGAGAGTTTCACCAGAGAATTTTATAACTAATGGAATAGAAATTTAAAACAAGAGATTATGATTAGATCTTACCCAGAAAATCTTGTAGATGCCTTGCAAATGATGATGTATCTTGTCTCGATCAATTTGAAGCAATTTTGACAAAGTACCAAGTTGAAATGATTTGCCCAAGTGAGGTAGCGCGCCCCTCTTCCCTGCACAGTCAAACTACTGAAAGTGAGAATTGCTATGCATGAAAAAGACACTGGAAATGCAAGAAAATCAGAGTGCATATCAAAGATCAAAGATACTACTGAAAAACCCCCTTGATTTTGAAAACATTTTCAAGAGAAACGAGTTGGGAGATCCACAAAAACGCCCTAAGAGAAAACACCCTCCTGCATGCAAACACTATCTTCCAAAAAATATTTGATACCCCGGAAAATATTTCAAATGCTAACCAAGGTAAACTTTCCAATCATAGACAAGAACATCCCACAATGAAAATCCAAGAATTTTTGCAAAAATCTCTTTATTCAATTATCCAGAGCTAAGAGTGTAAAATTTCTTGATGGCATACAATGAGGGGGGACTCTCCTTTATATAGCTTTTGAGAGACGCAAGCCCTAACTTACTTTTTCTTCCAACGGTTGAGATTACAACATCATCAACGGTGGAGATTACTTTTATATGGATCAAGATGACTAAGTCAAGAGGGGGGCGAATTACCTCATAAAGCCCATTTTTACAACATGATAAATCATTATTTTTGCAAGTTTGACACTTAGGGGACATGGGGTGGTCATTAGGGGGTCCCCCATACATATTTCTAAAGATACAACTTGATTTATACACTTTTATTTTGACTATTTTGTCCAATTTCACCCTATGGGGGACGTTCTCCCTATAAGAGCCCAAAAAATAATCTGGAACATTAAACTGGATGAAACCGGTGTAGATATGTCCGGAGAGCCATAATAAATCATCTGGAAGCATTCCCTTTCCATTTCCTTTACCACACAAGCCAAATCGATTTCCTCAGTGATTTTCCTAGTTCATTTTTTAATGGCACATCCTCTGAAAATAATAAAGATCATCATAACTTCATTCAGGCTACGAACTAGGGCAAATTGACTGCACTGGATGAGCTGGAGAGATAGAAGAATGGTATAAGTGACTACTCATACCCCCTGGAACACTGCAATGCTCTAGGAAAATCAAAATCACTGCGATAATAATAAAATCTGGCCAATAATAAAGTGATAATAATCACTGAATGTGCAATCCGAGGCCAAACTCTGAAAATTGGAACCACTGTATTGGTCCTGAGCATGTCTAGAACAAATATAGACCATGTTTTTTGAGTCATTGCCTTGGGAACCGTGCTTGACTTGGTCAACTGAGTTGACTAGGTCAAAGCACCCAAACTGAAGGTGAGATACTGCATCTATATGATCCTGTAAGCATCCAAGGTAAGAAATGCTCCAATGGTGTATATCAAAAACAAACTTAAATCAATGTTATTCATAATCATGGTGACAACAATAATAATAATAGAAGATATACCTGTGCTTCTGAAGAATCTTAAAACTTCCTAGAAGTCTGCTTGTTCATGCCCTACTTACAAAGTGTAAACAAAGTGCTTTTGCTGGGTGAGGATGGAAAACAAAGGCTAAGGCAAAGGGTAATGACTTTTAACCAATCTTCACTCTATGATCTCTCTGAATGATGACATATACACACAACTACAACGGCATATGCATGACAGATAAACAATAGGGAATGGTGGTGTCTTACAAGTGGATGAGCTGAATCTGAAAAGGGTCCATTCAACTTTAACAACATGTCTACGACTCACATCCAAACTAAGAATCAAGCTCCGTGAGGATCTTTTCTAGGACCCTTGCGTTGAGTAAACAAGAAACTGTAGTGAAGTTATCCTAGGAGACACTTAGAATTAGCGGTCCCTTACTCCATCTCACATCAAAACCTGCAGGATTCATGAGGAATTAATCATTACATTCTGGATATGATGGCCAACAGTCTTTAGATTTTGCATTTGTTTATCCATTGCTTTATTTAGGCCTTTCATAATTTCATTTCATACCCTCTTTGAGTTGTGTCTAAAGACATAGTTTGCAACTTTATTTATGGGCTTGTATTTCATAATATATAGCATATGACACATAACGCATGTAATGATGGTATACATATTGCTTCAAGTTTTAGCTGACAACTCTTCGAGCAACTAGGGGGGATATCCACAGTCAAGACCAAACATCGGGGGCAACCGACCAGAGAAGTCAAGGCTTCAAAACCCAACTCACCTAAGCTCGAGAACCAACACCAGTGGATTCTCCTGGCCTAGAAGGATCAAGGCGTCGACAAGTTTTGTTGCACAACTCAGAGCCGAGACACAAAACAACATGGGATCCATCATGCTTGGAGGTCAAAGTGGGGAAAAGATCTTCAATCTCACAGGTCTCAAATAGTCTAAGTCATGGGATAAAATCAATGGATGATACTGAATGGATGGGTACAAGTGATACATGGAACCAACCTAGCACTAAGGTTTACTATTTGTAGGAGCATGGCATGAGCAATAGTCTTCACATTAAGTTCCTTGATTAGTCATAACACAAGTTCAAGCATTAGTACATATAAGCATAGGTCACCATAATCATCCTAACATGACAAGCATAGATGTTTGACATACATCATAGAGAAAAATCAAACCATAGAGGCATATACATGATCTCACCATATATACTTGTCTCCAACAAATAAGACCCCTCTGCAACTGTGTGTACCGCATCTGATCTGCTAATCTACTGAAATGAACTAGGTCATCACTGAAATCATCTCAATGGGCAAGGAGATCCCAGTCCTGGCAAGGAAATACTCTGTATCTGCTACAAAACAAAGGCTCTGAATGGCTCATGCTACAAAAATGATCTATGTTGTATCCCCATCAATAAGTCTGGCTCATAGGAAAAAAAAAAATCTAAACGCTGCATCATGGTAGCCCAGCTACAATATATGTGATAACAATCCCATTAAACAATACCTCAACAACTTTGTTGCAGGGGAGAACCCCACTCCCAAAATGCTCCTTGTTTTGGGAGTGCACCTTTGAGGCGCTCCCTAGCTCTTCTATACTAAGAGCTCCTATGCTAGATTGATCATTTGATTACAATGTTATGGTACCTCCCTTCTTTGCCAAGCTTCCATAAAAGTTGTTATGGTTGATCATTTGATGACAATGTTATAAGTTATAACTACTAGATGATTGATGTTATATGGTTTAATCCATATTTTGAATTTTCCATAGCTAATTCAACATCCTACATGTTTTTTAGATATAAATCCATCAAAATAAATGAAAATACATACCTATATAAAAATATGCTCCCGAAACGAGAGCTTTTGAAAATTCAGCTTTTCGTTCCACTCCCACTCCCCACTCCCAACAGCATAGCTCCAGAGTACAAAGTAATAATCTAAAGTAAATCTCAATCAGATTTTTGCTTTAAAATTATAATCAAACTTGTCAAAGGGGGTTCAAACGTCTGTTGCAGGGGAGCGCCCCACACCCCCTTGCTCCCGCTCCCGAACCTCACTCCCAAAACGCTCCCAGTTTTGGGAGCATGCTCCCAAGGCACTCCCAAGTCTCTCCCTACCTCTCCTATACTAAAAGCTCGTATACTATATTGGTCATTTAACGACAATGTTATGGTACCTCCCTTCTTTGCCAAGCTCCTATAAACGTTTTTATGGTTGATCATTTGATGACAATGTTATAAGTTATAACTACTAGATAATTAAAGTTGTATGGTTTAATCCATGTTTTCTATGGCTAATTCAATATCGTACATGTTTTCTAGATATAAATCCATCAAAATATATTAAAATATATACTATATAAAAAATGCTCTTGAAACGCTCCCAAAACGAGAGCTTTTGAAAACTTTGCTTTTCGCTCCGCTCACGTTCCCCGCTCCCAACAACATAGGTTCAAACTCCCTTTTCATCAACATTTTGGCAACTTTTCTATCTCGGAGAGGTCTTAGAGCAATTACCCTTCCCTACTAAAGTTGTACAAACTGGTTTCAACCCATAAATAGTAGTTTAGGAGGGCAGAACAAGTTACCCACTATCTCAAGGAATATTCCATCTCGAAGGCATCCACAAATGCCAAAAACTCTCATGTTGAGACCCAAGGTAACAGAAAAATGTGTCACTGTCATAATTATAACAACACATTTTTTTAAGACAAATGCATCTTAATGCACAAAAGAAAATACATCATACAATCACGCAGTTCCTACCAGAGTCGAAGTATCCCTCAACAATATCAATTTCTTCTCTAAAAAATTATATCCTAGTTGCAAACTATATTGCTAAATTAGATTTGAATGTCCAGCTTCCCCCAGGTGAAGCAGTGTATCTTCTCCATTAAAAGTTAAGTAGCAATGTCTTTGTCATAAGGAGATGGATGTAAATTTTATAATGCCCCATTTGGTTCTTCCTTCTTGTTTAAGCAACCATTTATCCCGAAGCATGCCCCCCTTCTACCAAAGGAGCAATGGACAGAGAATGATGATATTCTACCACAAACAAATCCCACGGGTTTTGATCACCATACAATCCTACCATAACCACTTGACTATTTCTGTCTTGCGGCAAATCACATCCACCATTTTACAGTGTATAGCACATATGTTGGATTCTATCTTTAACTACTAGACTATTATTGAACATCAGCCTAAGAACTTTAGCTTTGAATGATCATGTGCTTTTCAGATGCCTTGGAATTTCCTAATTGATATGGTACTAAGATCCTCGAATGCCCCTCTTCCATTTTGCTTCTCTCAAAGTACTTTGAGGACATCCTATGATTAAGATCTCTGGAGAATAAAGAAAAATTGTAAGAAGACCACTTCCTGTCTTTCCAAATGGGTCCTTGCATATCCAAGCTCATTTTGCAAAAAATTGGTATCAAGTATGATTTTCATTGTGTTATAAAGCTTGTTTGCCTATTGCTTGAATCCTATGCGTACGATCGACTTCTCTCCATGCAATCCAACTGCCTAATTTCTTGGCCCATAGAACCCCCCCATGAATGAAAACCACTTTTTGCCAGTGCTTTTACTAGATAGAAAGGGGTTAGACCTAGTTGCCTAGAATATGTGCAATATGTTGATATTGATATTAAAGCTAGGTCCGAGGCACGGTGAGGCCCTTCAAAATACTAGTGAAGTTCTATTCAGGTTATTTGCCAAGACTTTCATATCCTTTTGAGTACTCCTAATTAAGACACTTTGAAGGCCTCTGCTTTGCCAATATGTTGCATACATTGAACTAATTCTTTATGCCTGCAAAATGTGCAACCATCTAGATACAGTGACAAACAAGCCCCTATGAAGTACCACCATAGCTCTTACAATCTATTTTGTTTCTAGTACCACCCCTTTTCTTCTGATGTTTGTCCAACCAAGCCCTCCTTGTTCTCTGGGAGGGTACAATGTCCTACACAACGAAGGGTATGTTGCAATCTGCAGCCCTTATGTCTCCCTCTGAAAGAGAATTATGTGCAAAAGAAATAAAATAATTTCTTGACAAAGGCCTTATTGAACCATCCAAAAGTCCCTGGGCATGTCGAGCATTCGTAGTAACTAAGAACTCTGAAATAAAAAGAGGAAAACCCAGACTGGTTGTGAATTTCAAGCCCCTAAATAAAGTCCTTGAGCCAGTCAAATACCCTCTCCCTAATAAGTTGAGTCTTTTGCAGAGAATAGTAGGTTGCACTATCTTTAGTAAGTTCGATCTGAAATCTGGTTTTTATCTTATCAGAATAGAGGCAAAAGACAGGTTTAAGACGGACTTTGTGGTTCCACATGGACAGTATCAACGGAAGGTACTTCGATTTGGCATTAACAATGCTCCTTCATAATTTCAGAAACAGATGGAAGATATTTTCAGAGAGAAGAAATGGGCGCTGGTGTATATAGATGACATTCTGATTTGCTCCAAAATCTGCAAGAACACTTGAAACATTTGCAAGAATTTTATTCTTTAGTTATTAAGCATGGGTTGGTTTTGTCAAAATCCAAAATGGAAATTGGCAAGACATATATTGAGTTTTTGGGATTTCAAATCAATAAAGGACAGGTTATTGTTCAAGAACATTTCTTGAAGGTTTTTAATCATTTCCTTGATCAAATCCTTGAGAAAGTTCAGTTGCAAAGATTCTTGGGGAGTTTGAATTATATCAAACCGTTCTACAAAGGACAAGCGGATGATATTCATCTATTGCAACAACGCCTGAAGAAAAATCCCCCAAAATGGAATAAAGCCATGACAGATGCAGTCGGAATAATAAAGGAGAAAGTCAAACAACTTCCTCCACTCTCTCCCGCAAGGTACTGGCCAAATGGCGATTGTAACAAATGCCTCCAATAAAGCATGGGGAGGACTTCTCATTGAAAAAGCATGAATATAGAGAAGAAAACTGCAAATACACATAAGGATCCTTCAAGAATGCAGAACTTAGTTATCCTTCAAGCCACGAAGAGATTCTTGCAGTGAAAAAAGTTATAAATCATTTTAAGCTTTATTTGAAACCTTCCAGATTTATAATTATAACAAATTTAAAAATAATGCCTGGGATATTCAAAAACGAAAAATCTTATGGCAGAAAATAGTTCTAGGATTTTAAAACGGTTTCTTTGGTTACAAAATTTTGACTTTGAGATTGTATATAAACCAGGATACTTAAATTGCATTGTTGATATGTTAACCAGAGAAAAATTGTAGGACAGACCCAGCCTCAGTATGTTCAGCTCTGGAGCATCCAACTCTTCCAATAAAAGGTCCAAGGCTAAGGATCTTTAAAGATCCTCTTGGAACCACTCTCAAATATCCTGAAACAATTAATGGTAATGTTAAAAATTTAAGTAAAAGTGACATTCTCCTTATCTTTCATTTTCAGAAAATGAAAGATAAGGAGCATGTCAATTTTACTTTAAAAAGTTAATATTAACATTTAATGCTATTGATAATTACTAGGGTTTACCTTTTTTCTATAGAAATTCCATCTTCAAAACTATGGTGTATGGACTTGTACCAAATCGGCCAGTTTTGTACAGAACCGACTAGTTTTGTACGGAACTAGCTAGTTTGAGCATTATAGCCAGTTCCATACAGAACCAACCAGTTCGGGTACAAAACTAGTCGGTTTGGTATGAAATCGGCCATCTCCAGTCAAAAACAATGAAATGGACAAAAACTCCCAAAACTAGTTGAACTAAATCGGTTTTGTCGATTCCAATATCACTGATCCAAACAAGTAAAACACAACAGATTTATAACACAACTCAATGTTAGTCACAAAAGAGATGAACCCATGCCATAGAGTGCTCAAGAGGCACAAGTGTGCTTGAGAGAGAAATCAAATAGAACCAAGAAAGGTTGTTGCATAACCTAAACACAAGTACTCAAGAGAAGCATGCTATAGAAGAGATGCCCTGAGGTCATTATCAATAATCAACTTGAATGAATAATTACAAATGGGAGGAGTGTGTTGTATTTATACACATCCTATAGGGTTGGGGTGCTGGTCCCAATAAGTTCTAGGTCGGTTGGAGCAAAAGTAGCAAAAATAAGTGAAGTACAATAAATGGGTTAGTTACTCATGTGTAGGCTCAATAAAGCCATCAATACAATAGGTCAACATGTGGCCTTAAGTGAAAATCAACCATGTAATCTCAACCAAGGTTGTTGGGAGAGGGAATGGGAGCAAGTGCGATTTTCAAAAACCTTCCGAAAGTGTTTTTTATATAATATATATTTTAGTATATTTTGATGCATATATATTAAAAAAACATGTGGAATGCCAAATTAGCTGCAAAAAACATGAAAACATAGATCCAACCATTTAGTACACATATAACATCAATCATCTAATGGCTATAAACTTATAACATTGTAATCTAATGATCAATCATCAACCACAACATCAACCTTTATGTTTCAACATATAACATTTGCCATCAACAAACTCTAATAGATTACATCAACCATGAAATGAAACAAAGCATCAAATTCATTACCAAAGAGTTGTATGATGCAATCAATAATTCAAACTTCAAAGGTAGGTTCAAAGTTAAAACTGAAACTATCATATTATCTTTACAAAATAGGTCATAATAAAAATTAAAGACAAAATACTATCTACTAAGCTTTCCTCTTGCCATGAGAAACTTCCAGTTCCTTTTTTCCGTGATCTTGGAACAAGAGTAGGACCAACTGGAAGTGTTTGTGGAACATGAGAAACAATTACATGCCCCCCGCACAATGTTGGACGTTATGAAACTAAAGGAAAAGCTCTTGCATCTAGAAACCTACTCGTGGTTGGGGGTGGCATCTCTATTGTATGAATTTGATCACCATCATGATCATGCAATAGTTCAACCCTCAAGTGCTCTAAAGCCATGGTTCCATCCTTCAACAACAATTACAGGCTCCCGCACAATGTTGGATGTTGTGAAGCTAAAGGAAAAGCTCTTGCATCCAAAAACCTGCTAGTGGTTGGGGGTGGCATCTATGTTGTATGAATCTGATCACCATATTGATCACCCAATAGTTCAACCTCCAAGTGCTCTAAAGCTATGGCTCCATCCTCCAAATTAGCCTCCTCTGGATTGTTGTCCCAAGTCACATATGGTCTATCATTCTTGTCCACATCACAAAAATGGGACAACAAACTCAAGTTGTAGTGCACACAAACCAAGATTTATGCCCAAACTACGTCGTGGATGAAGCTGTAGGAATTGTTGAGCAAATCGACATTGGCAAAAAAATAGCAGGGGTCCGGAATACAACTTCTCGATAACTTAAAAAAAATTAGCAGGGACCAAAAAAAAAATTCTTGACAACATCGACAAAAAAATCGACAACGACAAGCATTAAAAATACAAAATAAATTCATTTTTTCCAATGTTTCAAACATATAAACCCACAACAACATCAAAAAAATACATCAGCACACAAATATAAGAAAAACACCGATATATATGATGTAGTGGATGCCAAATCAAAAACGATACATCGAAGTCAATAATAAATCCTGAACCTTGATAGTTGTCCAATCAAGGACTCAAAAGTAGACAAACAATACAAAATGACAAACAAATATATAAATGTGTCTCATCATAATCGGGCAAAACCGTGTACCACTTGGACTTCGTATATGATGGTTGAGAGGAGAGGAGTCCATGTAGGTGTATAGTCTGGGTCCAATAAATGAAAAGGTTTGTCCTCTTAGTTATGTTCATAAGCAATTTGTGTTTCACAAGGCTTCCATTGGAAGTATTGCCCCCATTTGCGAATGGGTGTGCCCTAGTTCTGGGCACTCGTTCATCTCCATGGAACAGTAGGAAAGAATAAGTCAGTTGTTCTGGGTACTTGGCAGCAGAAGAATGCTACCTACAGGAATTCTGGGAAGCCTTGTGAAGTTACAACAAGCAATTTGTTGAACTGTTCTGGAACCTGATTTGATAATTAAACTCTACAGTCAAAATAAAGGCAGATCCGATGTTGTCATGAGTCATGACAGCCTTTCTAGCAGATCATTAAGCCACTCAGTGCACCATAAATGTCATATATACTCTTATCAATCACAATGCACAGGCTACTTTTCCAAAAGGATAGGCAAGGAATATTTGAAGATGACAAATGTGACAGCATGAGGAACAGTTGATTAATGTGAGATCAGAGAAGGAAATCACCCAGCGTTTATTACAGTCTACTCTGTAACTACTAACATTACAGCTACCAATCATGACAGAAGTGAATAGGTCTGTGATCTATTCAAGTACTAAATTTAAGAGCTAGTAAAACACACTCATAAAACCTGTTTATGGCAGAACTAAGCACAAGTCATAAGTAGATAGATCGCCCTGATCATGGCATCCTGTAGCAGACGTGTGAACTCTGTAACAGCAAGCAAGCTTAGCCTGTGGCATGCCTTTGACGTGAAGAAGAATGTCCCAGGTGATCAGACTGCCAGAATTTACCTTGAAATTCTCCGAGCTTGGTTAGTTGAAACAAATGCCTTTTCAGGAAGCACGACAACATTTACAATCATGTGGTTGGTGTGATGACGTATGGGAGACCATGCGAAAAAGAAAGAGGATTTATGTAGATCATATTCGTTTGTCAAGCAATGACATCGACTCAGGGAAGTTGTTGATACGTGATGCCACGGATTCTTTATTCCGGCAATTTTCCCAGTCACTAAAGGAACAATTGATAAGTCGGCTTGGTTCCTTCTTTAGAGGAAAGCAGTGACTAGGGTGCTTGGTGCCGTTAATTCAAATGGTGTAGATGCAGAAGGAGGGCATGCAATAAAGCAATCAACATTATCCTCGAAAGCTGCAACAATTTTTGGATGGATGTTATTGTGATACTTTAGACCACCTTCCTGTCGTGCTGTTCCTTTCTCTGCCTATTATGGATCTAAAAGTGGTCGTTAGAAAGATCGGGGTTACAGAAAATTTGGGAGAAGACTGAAGCTTGCCCAATTCTCAACCTGCCCGAAGTCTTAAAAGAACTGTACACAACGTGGAAGCTTAATTGCACATTTCTGAGGGGAAGCGACCAGCTTCTGTGGTGTATGTTCTGAGCCGCTTTACTTGGAGATGGAGGTCGCTGTAGTGCTAGGTCATGGATTAGCGTCCAAGAAGAAGGATCTGCCATGTTTTGAGGAGGACGTCTCTCATTTGGAGAATATTAAAGAAATACAACATTCTATATAGACACCTTTCCTTGCTTATGGACATTGTTATCACATATACAATCTGCAGCTGGGCTACCATGATGCAGCACACAGACTTGTCTCTTATTCCATTCTGGGCTACTTTTTACATGGAGCATTAGCATGAATCTTTACAACTTCAGCCATTCCAAAGTAGTCAAATTGCCCCAGTTTGCACCCTGGACAGAGTTATGGTGGATTTATCAGTTTCCAGAGATTGTACCAGCAAAAATGAAATAGAAAAATTGCTGAAAAAATCGATTTGGCCTCCTGGGTCAAGGAAATGGCTTGGAATTTTGACAGATGATGTATTTCAACTTTCAGCATACCGGACAGTTCTCCAGCAGTTTTCAGTCAGCAGATGTCTGGATTATTTTTTATCTTGGCTCAACCAATGAAGAAAGCCCCCCAAAGGGTGCCCCCTCAACTTGGCTCTTGATGTATTTCATTTTGTTATATCATGCATTGTGAAGTTGTAAAGGGGCCTAGGGTGAATTAATCCCCTAGTGACCCCCTCCTATGTATTATCATGTCACATCTTCCGTTATATTGTGACTTTCACTTAGGATAGGCGTCCTTCAACAAAGTGTGCCCCCTCTTTGACTTAGTCACTTGATCCATGTATTGATTGATGTATTGTTGATCTCCACCGTTGATGATGTTATAATCTCAGCCGTTGGATGAAAAAGAAAGTTAGGGTTTACGTCTCTCTCAAACTATTTAAGAGAGGTGCCCCCCACATTGTATTCATGAGCTCTGGCACCGAAATTTGAATAAAGAATATTTGTATGGGATTACTCTTTGTGTATTTTGTGGAATTGATCTGATGTTTTGATGATTGGCATTGCTACTATTCTATACCATAGTTACATATATCGGTGATATATCACCGACATCGCGATATATCGCGAGTCAATGTAGCCGGCGATATATCACCGCTAAAATATCGTGATAAATTCCCGATACAATAAAATATCGCGACACATTTAAACATCGCGATAAATTCCGAAAATATTGCGAGTCGATACAAAATATCGCCCTGCTCATTAAAAATTAAAAAATTTTGCCATAAAGAGGCCGCGGACGGGTTTTCCCAGTTCATTTGGACATTGTGGCTTGGAGGAAGTGGAGCTTTGACGTCTTGGGCGATTTTCTACAAGAGAGGAAGGGGGCAAAGGCAAACCATCAAGTTTCCATTGCATTTGCCATCTAATCAGGTATGTATTCTTTGAAGTTTGAACTTTCATTCTTTTTTCTTTTGCTTGAGATTTGTTGGTTAATGTAAATTTAATGTAGGGTTTAGGTTTAGATTTAGTGTAGGGTGTAGATTTGTCATTACAATCATAGCGTATAGGGTTTTATCCTTTTAAGTAGGCCACCCTCCCATTTCTTTGAATGTTTTAAATTTTTAATAATTTCATTGTTTTCAAAAATCAAAATTTTAAAGAAGAACATTTTAAAATTTATTCATTTTTGTTTGTTTGTTGTGGCATAGGTGACACAATGCCAAAGCCATTGGATCCAATGTGGGAGTATGGACAGCCAATTGACCCTAATAATCGGTAAAGGTTGAATTGCAAACTATGTGGGAAGGATATTTCTGGTGGAATTAGCCGCTTGAAATACCACCTTGCCAAAATTGTTGGGCATGAAGTGGATGTTTGTCCTGCTGTTACCCCAGAAGTGATGCGTATTGAAAACCAATCCATTCTTGACATGGCTAAGAAAAGGGACGAGAAGGAGGAATTCAGAAATGAACTTGCATCTAGAACACAGTCATGAACCATGGGAGGCGTAAGTGACATGCATTCCTTCTCCTCATCTACACGACCCCCACATTCCACTGTGCCTTCCTTCAACCTCACCTTATGTGGCATCGTATTCGAGACAACCTTCTGTTTGAACCATGCTCAAACAAAGGGAGAAGGAAGAGGCAGATAGAGTTGTGACAAAATGTTTTCTATGGGGTGATGTGCCTTTCAACATTGCCAAAAACAACCCCTACTATCATGCCATGTTTCAAGCTGCTGGCGCTGTTGGTCCAGATTATAGGGGGCCTTCCTATAAATATTTGAGAGGGAGACTCCTTGATGAGGAGAAGGTTGATTGCACCCGGAGATTAGATGAGCCCAGACAGTCATGGGCGGCCACCGGTTGCAATATTATGTCAGATGGATGGACTGATGGGAAGGGCAGATCCATTATCAATTTCTTGGTCAATTGTCCCAGGGAGACAGTTTTTATCAAATCTGTCGATGCATCTCCCTATGTTAAAGATGCACACTTATTATGTGATTTGCTGGATAAGTTTATCCAAGAGATAGGTCCACAATATGTTGTCCAAGTCATTACGGACAACGCTGCCAATTATGTTGCTGCTGGGAGGATGCTTATGGAGAGGTATGCAAGCTTGTATTGGACTCCTTGTGCTGCCCATTGCATTGATTTGATGCTAGAGGACATAGAAAAACTTCCTTGGATCAAAGAAGTCATTGATTCAGCTCGGAGTGTGACAAAATATATATACAATCATACATATGTTCTTTCACTCATGAGACGCTTCACGGGAAACAAGGAGTTGATGCGGCCTGCAATCACACGATTCGGCACTTCCTTCATTTCTCTTCAGTCTATGCATAAGGTTATGAAGGAGTTGCAACGGATGTTTCTTTCTGATGAGTGGGCATCTTGTGTCTATAGCACCAAACAAGATGGGAAAGCCATTGCTCGAATGGTGCAATTTGATTTGACTTTTTGGGCACGACTGGAGGAGGTATGTGCCATCAATGAACCTTTGGTAAAGGTTCTTCGTTTGGTTGATGGTGAAAAGCCCGCAATGGGCTACTTCTATGAGGCCATGGATAGGGCCAAGGAAGCTATCCATCACTACTATGAGGACAAGGGGA
>LPNX010641910.1:189507-239081 GCA_001517045.1 Pseudotsuga menziesii | reverse complement strand
CATTGACACTACCAGCAAATGGAGGGTGGAGACGGAGGATCCTGTGATGGACGAGGCACCTGAATGGTTGGAGGAAGAGGATGATGATGATGCAGATCCGTCGGAGAAGGAGGGGGAAGAGGAGGATGTTGATGTTCCACTTCCAGAGGATGACTATGACTATGAGGACATTGAGGAGGAGGTTGATACTCATTTGCAGCGCCGACCAGCTCCAGGTGGCCCACCACCTCCACAGAGTCATACAGTTGGGACTGGGAGGAGACAGCTCACATTCAGCTCCCCCTCATCCACAACATCTACTCGAGCTGTTGGAGGTTCTAGTTCCACCCCAGGCTCATCTGGACCACCTCCACGACCACCTACTGTTTCTAGAGAAAGAGTGGTGCCAGTGCCCTTGAACCGTAAAAGGGGTAGATTGATTAGAGAATCATCCTCAGGGAGTCGATGACTTGATTCCTATTATTTATCATTGTACTATCATACTATGTTGGTGTCCTATGTCTAGACTCTATACACTATCTACATGCCTCATGAGTCATGATGATTCATCTCTTGAGAGGCATTTATTTTGATCATTTGATGTGATTTTCTATCATTCCATCAAGAACACATTTCAGTATTTTCAGTATTTTGATACTTTATACTATATAGTCGAACTCGATATTTGATCATGATCCACCATTTGACATATTATGCATCTTATATATGAGTTGTATTTTAATATTTATGTGGAAATGTGTTTATTTGATGTTGTTGTTGCTTTAGATGTTAAAAAAATTGAAAAAAAAATGTTTATTTTTGTATTTTTTAATGCAAAACGACATTTGCCAATATTTTCCGATATTTTCGCCATTGCTGACGATAAGTTTCATTCCGGACCCCTGGCGATATATTCGCCGACACGATATATGTAACTTTGTTCTATACCGAGCATTGTTTGGGATATATCTTGCATTTTTCCTTTACCCCTTTTTGTAGGCTGAAGAGGCGCACTAGAGAGGACACAGTTGTGGGGAAACTCACCCTGTCTCCGCTCTCGGGTGTCTGGTTCAAGGAGTAGCTCTTTCTTATGAAATTTTATTGCCTATCCTTTCTTTATCTTGTAGATCTCGTTCGTTTGCCTTACCATTTGATTTTCTTTGGTTTGGCAGGTAGAAGGGGGCACTAGGGTGATTGGTTGAAGCTCAACTCCGTCGAGATCTACTCCAAAAATGTTCATTTGATCAAGAAAGTGGCATTCTTCATCATTTCAAAGGTCATCTGCAAAATCCAGGTACGTCTCACAAGTATTTTCTCCTTCTTTTATTTTCTGCATGCATTGCCCATCAATTCTGCTTTGAAAAAACCCTCATTTAGTAGTAGGAAAATCACCGAACCAATTTGCACCGGGAATTGACAAATTTGGCAATCTAGGTTTTGTCCAACATATTGAAAAAACCCCTCTCCCTTAAAAACGTCAAGCTTGGACTCCTCTTCCCATCTTCAAGCACTGGTTTCAGTCTGGGAGAAAACGCCCATGTTTGGGTTGCTAGTCAATTTCCTCTGTTTTTGTTCCGGTTTCAGTTGGGTATTTTTATTGTCGAATCCTTTTACCCAAATAGGTGTGTTGAAGCCTTAATTTCATTAAATCAACCTAGGTCTAGGTATTTTCCACATTCCTGATTAAATCCCCCAAGGTCCAGGGTGTGATTATCTGAACAAGCACACCAACCCTAAATCTGTTTTAAACTCCTTAAGTCACTAATCTAATAGCTTCGAGTAACATTTCCATATTCCTTAAACACTCATACTCGAATATTCCTTAAACTATGGCTTATCCCTTAAATCTAGGGTTTCCAACTCTCACCTTACGTATTCAAATTTTTGGGCTTGATCTGGTGATTAGTTGTAGATCTGTCCTTTCAGGATAAGATCGGGTCTCCTCCATTGTCACTCGGGAATTCAATGGCATAAAGCGAAGGAATCCCTAACGAAAGTGACAACTATCCATCTTTTGGGGGTTAGGGTTTTCATAGGTCACAACTATGGTTGCCTGTCACCTTTGCCATCTTGTATAGAATTCATCTATTGGGGAAGCTACAAGATTTATGATAACATTTTTGGCGTCGTTGACTGGGAGGTAGACGCTTACCTTGGTTCATTATACATACCTCCGGTGTCTGTGGATGGTTTTACTATTTATATTCATTCGTATCACATCCAGTTCTAAAATTCAATGGCTGTATTTCAATTTTTTAATTATGCACAATCACTGTGTTATATGTATCTCCCCTATGACATTATCCATTGGTGAACACGGCAATTCGTTCACCTGGGAACTCCACAATGCGGCTCCACTGAGAAACGAACCTAACACATAAATCATAATGAATTTAGAATTTCTCCTCAAATTTTCACAAACCCTAAAAAATGTACTGAAATTGTAACTAATATTAAAAAGCAAGATGACAAAAGGGATAGATGGAAGTCAGACTATGGGTATGAGGATGAACTTGAGCATGACTATGGGTATGAATCTAATTATCACAATCTTTATGTTACCCACCAATTCCCTCACCCACGCAATAAAGATTTCCCAACCATCCCGAGTGGACGAGTAAGCATCAAGTGAATGATCCTTGTAATCCTATTACGTATCCAACTCAAATAAACAGAGTTGTTCGGAAACAAGCTAAACCTTCTCCATTTGACTTCTCTGAAATTCCTCGGGCACCTCATCCTATGCCAAAAGGATACAGTGAAGGGTTGCCTCGTTTCTATGCAAATGCAATCGAATCAATTGAAAAACACTTGGATGTTGTTTGGTATTATATGGAAGCATATCGTGCTGAAAATGAAGATGTCTATATGCAAGCCCTAGGGGAATCTTTAGAAGGCAATGCCAATTTTTGGTTGTATACGTTAGCACCAGGATCCATCACTGGATACGACGTGTTCACCAGTTTATTAAGAGATGAATGGGGTAAAAACATTGATAAGTCCATACAACGAGATAATAATGATTGTGTTGTTGAGGATAAATATGATAAAGATGACCAAGATAACCATAATAAGATAACTGGCAATTTTCCTTACCAAATCGATTCCTCCTCTCTTAAGCCAACAATGAATAACCCTTTGAATGACCCTTCGATACAAGAAAATGATGATGACGAAATGTCGACCCTTCAGGATTATGATTTTGATATTGATATAGAAGGAGAACAAAATGATCACTATCAGGAACCATCCATAGTTGAATCTCTCATCTGTGAATCCATCGAAGATCCTCATGGTTTGGTTGACGATTATTTTGATTTCAATTTTGGTCATATCTCGGAAGAAGGTCAATCGCATGATAATTATGATATGATTGCAAGTGAACCTAATCAAAAACATCTTTGTCCTAATGGTATGGTATCAATAAAATTCCTTATCCAATCCTTAATCAGGATGTGTCGGTTCAATGTGTGGATACTGACGTTGCTTCAAATATTGCAATCATTCCTGGAATTCAATTGAAAACCTTTTTCTCTCATCAAATTCCGAAATCAATTATTCATAGTCATCTGGGAGAGAATTATCAATCCACCCTCCCATCCCAACTTTTTAAGTCTTCTTGTATGTGTTTGTTTTCTGATCAATCTTTTATCTTCAAAATCTTCAGTCAAGAGTCTAAACATGGTCACATAATTGGAGAAAATGCGCTTCATTTTCTTTCTCAGTCATCTTTGATGAATAATATTTTTCAATTTATAAATCTTTCTTATGGGTGGTTGGAGGTGTATAAAGATCAATTTCATCTTTTCTCCATTTTTGAACAACAAATGCGCTTGATCTCATTCTCAGTTTCATTACATTACAACTTATCCTCATTTGATTTTCCCATTTTTTCTAGAGTGAATAAAATTGAATGTCCTCATAGGATAGAGGAGAAAACAAAGAATTATTTGGAGTGGCTAAATCATGAGTCATATTGTTCTCTTCCATCAAGAACCAACTCACATTATTTTTATCATCCTACCGGTATCTTGATGGATGAGGTTCTCAAAAGTCAATTTCAGCCTTGGCATGATTTCACTCCACATTGTTCAAATCTTTCTTTGAATTTCAAACAACAAGTTAGAATGGTTTCAATTTTCATTTACATTACTTCTAAACCATCTCGGGTTTGTTGGGTCATTAACTGCAAAGAAAGCTCAATCGATCCTTTCAGCAAGTGGTTGCATTAGATTTATGATTTTACTTAACACTTGTCTCATTGGTTAGAGTAGGGTAGGTCGGATTGAATAAGCTCTATGAGCAGTAGTTGAGTGTGTCTTTCTGTTTGATTGATGTATGAGTCTTCTAGTTACTGAGTTGTGTCTGTATTTTGTCTTTTACTGCATTTGAAATTATTAGAATAGAGTTTACTTTTCAGCACTTTACTTTCCAGCATTTATTTCCTGTCAGTTTATTTTTGCATATATTTTTCCCATACATGTTGCTCTGGTATTTCTTGCTTCCATGTGCGTAGATAATAGGTAAATGCGTGTAAGGGAAGCAGAATGTTGGATGTGTTGGATTGCTTGTTGCTGATGGTGTTGCAAACCGAAGATTGTTGATGTTCTCAAGCACTCTCTTCATTAGAGCACTTGTCCCAGTTGGAGCCAGATGTTATCACATATACATTCTGCAACTGGGCTACCATGATGCAGCATACAGACTTGTCTCTTATTCTATTCCGGGTTATTTTTTACATTGGGTATTAGCATGGATCTTTACAACTTCAGCCATTCCAGAGCAGTCAGTTTGCACCCAGGACAGAGTTATGGTGGATTTATCAGTTTCCAAAGATTGTACCAACAAAAATGAACTAGAAAAATCGCTGAAAAAATCGATTTGGCCTCCTGGGTCAAGCAAATGGCTTGGAATTTTGACAAATGATGTGTTTCAGTGTACCAAACAGCCCTCCAGCAGTTGTTAGTCAACAGATGTCCGGATTATTTTTTATCTTGGCTCAGCCAGTGAGGAAAGCCCTCCAAGGGGCACCCCCTCAACTTGGCTCTTGATGTATTTCATTGTTATATCATGTATTATGAAGTTGTAAAGGGGCTTATGGTGAATTAAACCAGTGTTACACGGGGACGCGTCTCGGAGGGTCGGGGACGCGTTTCAGCGTTTCAGGCGTCCCGAGGACTCCGAAACTCCACCCGAAACGTTTCGGGACGTCCCCATTTTGGCGAGACGTGGGGGGACGCAAGCCGAAACGTTTCGGTGGGTGGCGAAACTTGGGGGGACTTCCTGGCGTCCCGCCTCGAAACTCCGAAACTTGTGGGCGTCCCCCCCCCCTTCGAAACTCCGAAACTTCGCCGAGACTTCCTAAGGATATTTTCGATTTTTTTTTTAATTTTTTTTCTTAATTTAAAAAAAAAGTTAAAAAAATTTAAATAATTCATTAAAATTATAAATTTTATAAACTTATTATACTTATATTATATAACTGATATTATTTAATATTTATATATTATTTATAAAGTTTTTAAACATTAAAAAAAAATCAAAAACTAAAAATAGAAAGTTTAAAAAATTTAAATAATTCATTATAGCTTGGACTCTATTTATAGACTATAGTTATTATTCATACCAATGACTAAGTCTTTGACTCTTTCCTATTTTTGAGCAATCTTAATTTACTATTTTAGTATTTAGTATTTCAATGTCTTTGACCTTTAGTGTTATTGTTTATTGTTCAGTGTTTACTAGTTTAGTCATTTTAAATTTATTGCAATTTGCAATGTCTGTTTCAAATTAAAAATTAAAACTTTAATTATTTTGTTGATGTGCAATATCATACTATCTAGATTCTAGTATCATTGATTCATTTTCAATCACTTAAAACTTTAAAACTAAAAATCAAATAAGAAGATTATCAAATATGATGTGCATGTTAGTCATAGATTCATATTGATACATAAAAGATTTATAAATTATTATTAATATAATGATAATCTTGATGAATCCTGTAATGTGTTTGAACTTTGAATTTTGCATTTACATTGCATGGTTGCAGATTCCAGAATGATGAATGTTTGTTATTGTTGGGATTTATATTTTTCATATTTTTAATATTTTTAAAATTTGTATGACTATCGCGTCCCGCCGTCCCCGCTGAATTTCTCTAAAATTTGGGGGTGGTCTTCACACGTCCCGAATGTGCGTCTCCCCGAACCCGCGTCCCGCCGTCTCAGAACCTTGAGGGAACATTGAATTAAACCCTTAGTGACCCCCTCCTATGTATTATCATGTCACATCTTATGTTATATTGTGACATTCACTTAGGATAGGCGTCCTTGAGCAAAGTGTGCCCCCTCTTTGACTTAGTCACTTGATCCATGTATTGATTGATGTATTGTTGATCTCCATTGTTGATGATATTATAATCTCAACCATTGGATGAAAAAGAAAGTTAGAGTTTACATCTCTGTCAAACTATTTAAGAGAGGTGACCCCCCCCTCCCCATTGTATTCATGAGCTCTGGCATCGGAATTTGAATAAAGAAGATTTGTCTAGGATTACTATCTATGTATTTTGTAGAATTGATCTGATGTTCTGATGATTTGCGTTGCTACTCTTCTATACTGAGCATTGTTCGGGATATATCTTGCATTTTTCCTTTACCCATTTTCTGCAGACTGAAGAGGCGCGCTAGAGAGGACGCAGCTGTGGAGAAACTCACCTCGTCTTTGCTCTTGGGTGTCCGGTTTAGGGAGTAACTCTTTCTTATGAACTTTTACTGCCTATCCTTTCTTTATCTTGCAGATCTCGTTCGTTTTCTTTACCATTTGATTTTCTCTGGTTTGGCAGGTAGAAGAGAGCGCTAGGGTGATTGGTTAAAGCTCAACTCTATCGGGATCTACTCCGAAAACGTTCATTTGATCAGGAAAGTGGCATTCTTCATCATTTCAGAGGTCGTCTGCAAAATCCAAGTACGTCTCACAGGTATTTTCTCCTTCTTTTATTTTCTGCATGCATTGCCCATCATTTCCTTCTTTGAAAAAACCCTCATTTAGTAGTAGGAAAATCTCCAAACCAATTTGTACCGGGAATTGGCAAATTTGGCGATCCAGGTTTTCTCAAGCATACTGAAAACCCCCTCACTTCAAAACTTCAAGCTTGGACTCCTCTGCCCATCTCTAGGCATTGGTTTCAATCTGGGAGAAAACGCCCCTGTTTGGCTTGCTGGTCAATTTCATCTGTTTTTGTTCCAGTTTCAGTTAGGTATTTTTATTGTCGAATCCTTTTACCCAAATAGGTGTGTTGAAGCCTTAATTTCATTAAATCAACCTCGATCTGGGTATTTTCCACATTTCTGATTAAATCCCCCTAGGATCCAGGGTCTGATTATCTGAACAAGCACACCAACCCTAGATTTGTTTTAAACTCCTTAAGTCATTGATCTAATAGATTCGAGTAACATTTATATATTCCTTAAACACCCATACTCAAATATTCCTTAAACCGTGGCTTATCCCTTAAAATCTAGGGTTTCCAACTCTCACCTTACGTATTCACATTTTTGGGCTTGATCTGGTTATTAGCAGGAGATCTGTCCTTTCGGGATAAGATCGAGCCCCCCCCATTGTCACTCAGACATTCAATGGCATAAAACGAAGGAATCCCTAATCGACATGACAACCATCCATCTTTTGGGGGTTAGGGTTTTCGTAGGTCACAACTTTGGTTGTATGTCCCCTCTGCCATCCTGTATAGGATTCATCTATTAGGGCAACGACAAGATCTGTGATAACAGACATACATCTATTGGACGAATGCCTTTTGGATGCATCTTTGGCAATTTATGGAGGTCCTATCTCATGAGATGTTATCTAGGGTACTTAACCCTCTTGGAAGATCATTTTGGTTGCCCTGTGGACAACCCGCCCCCACTTGAAGATTGGGTTAGTTAGTGGGCTTGTGGGTCCCCTTTTGTGTAAAGGGTTCTTGCTGCTATGTGAGGTTTACTTGGAGGAGATTTTGAAAGTTACAAGTGGACATCATCTTACTATGTGGACATGTGTGAATGGTCATCTTATTAAGTGGTAAACATTGTGGTTTCAAACTCCCTTTATGGATCTTGCTTGATGACCAAGTAACCTTGAAAGAAGCCTTTGGAGGCTAATGTGGACATCTTTCAGTTGCTTGTGGACATGGTGGGCTGAAGACCCCGCTTTGGAAAGTGCCTTGAGATGGTCTTGTGGATGTTGCCTGGAGCATATTCTCTTGGAGGGACCTTTGGATGCCACGTGGATCATCAACCACCTTGTTCCTTGTTTGTTGGAGCATTTTCCCTTTTGTTAGGGGCCCTGTGTATCTCATCATTGTACAAGTGGCATTTACCACCTTATTTTATTGTATTGTTAGGAGTTATTTGCTTCTAGTGGGGATTTTGTATTATTTTACCTTAACCTAGGCTAAACCTAAGGAAACAATTGATATTTTATTGTAAAAGAAGTTTTATCCTCTCCCATAAATTAAGAGCTACTTCCTCATTTCATTTCTTGGTTGAAATTGGAGATCTCTCACTCTTTTGGAGCTTTAGATATATCTTTCTTTTGTGCACTTGTGGTGTTAAGGGCTCTTTCTATGTGGTGAAAGTGTAATCAATTCTTGAAGCTTCTTCTTCTTGGTTCTATGTTTGTGCTTAAGGATTAATGGTAGAATTTTAAAGTCTTCTACAAACATCTCAAAGATTGATCCAAAGAATAGTCGTCGATAACTCTTGGAAGGAGGGGGTCTTGGGCTCTTGGCTTGCACGTTATCCTTTGTTGGTTTGGGTAAGTGTTTTGACCTTGTCTTGATTATGCATTTAGCTCCTTGATAAGGGTTTAAAGGTATTTGCCTTCTCCATAGTTGATCTTAGGTGGCTGGGAATTTCCTCCATCAAAGCTCCCTCTTGTAGAGATTGAAGTCCATTGTTTATCCTCATTGCATGAGTGACTAATTTCCATAGTCTCAATCCCTAACCTTTGAAGCTTGAAGGAAGTAGACCAACCCTTGAAGGGTATTTCTTCTTGACCTCACTCACCATTTGATTCACCTTGACTCCATTGCCCTAGTTGGATATTGGCACTGATCTTCAATCTCTCCATCACCTATTCAAAAAACCCTCAAAACCACAACCCCATTTTTCTAAGGCTATCTCTTCCAAATCAGCTTGTGTCCTCATTGCCATAGCCTAGCAATCATATCCTATGAACACCCCCTTGAGTTGGAAAAGAACCAATTGAGAGTGCATAGAGGTGGTTATCGTGGTGACAATGGGTAACACCTCTCTTTGTTGTTGTGGACTAGTAGAGATCTTGAAGGCTTTAATTACATCTGCTAGTTTGTGTGGTAACAGGAAGTATCTGAGCCATGCCATGAATACAAACACAAAGCAGTTGCAATCTAAACCCTAGATCAATGAGGATGAATGTATATATATATATGTTAATGTTTTGGTGTCTTCCTATTGAATAGTAGTGTTGCAAAAGGTGAAGGTGGTGGTCACTTTAAAGTGTGCAAGAAAATAATTCAAGTTATGTCTCTAAGGTTTTATTTGACATGGATGGTGTTCTAGAATATATCCATGTTTCAATATTTCCTAATTCAATACCTCCAATCCTATCCTCGAAACAAAATTTAAATCCTCATTACACAAAATGCTATACATACAGACAGATGAAATGTCACTTTTCGCTAGTCATCTTACTTCAACATAAAATTGTTGTTTTATAAGCCCTTGTTGTTAGCTTGCCTTCACTATATAATTTCTGACTCCCTTTTCCTTTGAATGAATGAGAAACTACATACCTATTTTGTCCAAGACATTATAAGATTTTAGTGATAAACAAGATAATTCATAAATGTCTTGGAATGCAAACAAATAGATTGTTAAAATTATTTCTGAAATGACCTTGATCCCTGCTCCAATAAAAAAAAAACTTTCATTGTCATGAGAACAACGGTATTGGGGTTGCTGATGATGGTAAATGCCTTCCCTCTCATTTCCCAATAGTTGCAAAGACAAATAACTTAACAAAAAAGGAATCAACACTTTAATAGGGTCAAAATTTGTTGGCCAATTTTCTCCCTATTTACCGATTTTTCTCAATTTTTTCTTATGTTGATTTTTTTTAAATTTTGCGATTTTTTTGGGCCTATTTTTCATCTAAGGTTTTATATCGTGAAAAATCATGATGTCACCTATTTTTCAACAATTTTTTCATCAATGGTTGTAAGTTCTCCAACATCTCTCTACAGAAGAAGTGTAAACAACCTATGAAAGCACCCTCACCACCAATGTATGCAAAGATGTGTGGTAGAGGAGCCATAAATGTTCCACCATTCGATAGGTCAACTTATCTTGATCTTTAGTTGTATGTAGGTTAGCAAAGACTCTATGTTCACTAATGTACTTGCTCAATTTGCTTCATATTTGAGCACACTTTTCAACAAGGACCAACTTGTCTATTGCAAGCATATACACATTTTGTACATCTATATATGTGTGGGGTTTTCTCCTAACCCCACCCCTAGGTGTTGATTGGGCCAACCAAGATGGATAATAATATTGAGGTATAAGGACATATGCTAGGGCATGGAGTGGAACATTCAAATTATCCCACCTTTTGACCACATGTTAATGAATATGATCATACAAGATTTCATCTTTTTGCTCAACAATATCATTGATTTGACTTAGCATGCTATCCATTTGCTTATACACCTCCCCAACCACCAGTGGATCTGTGTCTGCAAATTGAATCATACTATAAATGAGCTTGGTGAGCTGTAGAACATATCTAACCTGTGCCCAAAACTAACCATCAAGACAATGTCCTCCACTTTTGAATGTCATGTCTATTAGATGTGGATGCAGGCCTATCTTTCAAACACTGCCATGTCACTAATGAGTCGAGACCATACTAGCCAATGCCTCTCTTACCTTCAAAATGCGCCTAAAGGTGAGGTAGTAGCTAGAAAATCTGGTCTTTGCAATCTTAAGTAGCTCCAACCTATAGTGATTGTGAAAAAAGTGGTAGCCATGCTATGGTTGGCAATAAATTTTATCATTTTCTTCCCTCTATTGTACAATGCACCAATCCATCTATAACTAGGGTCCTTCATCTTAATAATATCATGCATCAAAAGGTTCAATGTGTGAACCAAACACCCTAACTGAAATATGCTAGGGTACATATTCTCAATGATTGCTTTTGTTGCTTTGCAATTTGTTAAAGATAGTGCAATTGCGAGAGCCATTGTCTGGGAGGATGGCACCCTAGTCAGTTACCTAGGGTTCTTGGTCAGTTAACCAAGCAGAGTAGGTCCCTAATAGGTACCCTAGGGCCCCTAGTAGTCTACCGGGGTTCTTGGTATGGGACCAAGCAGGTTGATGCCATGGCAAAGACCCTAGCATGTGGCTAGGGCTCCTATCCATCTCTAGGGTATTCTGGTCAAGGACCACACAGTGCTTGGTCACAAGGACCACACAATTCTTGGTCATAAGGACCAAGCAGATCCTGTAGGCTGAGATAGAGACATCTTGGTTTGGGACTAGGAAGATCTTGGTCTAGAGATTAGGACCAAGCAGGTCCTGTAGGTAGAGTCCTGGTCAATTAACAAGGAGGATCCTGGTCAGTTAACCAAAATGTTGATGTGTGATGTTCTCCTCTCCTACATGATTGAGCTAGGTTGTTTCTTCAAGGGACTGGCCATCCCTTGATGATGTCACCAGCACTTGACCTTTAGGAGCAATCAGGAGGACCAGAGGATCACATCATCCAATTTGGACCTTACTTATATGGTGATGATAAAACTTCCAGTTATTGTATGGAACACTTGTGCACCATATACCTTTAGAGAGAAAGATAAAAGTTTGGGTGCTTCTCCTTGTGTTTAAAAGGGTTGTCCTCCCACCTTGTTGGTACACCTTGGTCTTGTGGATGAAGGAGTGTCTTCCCACTTTGTTGTGACACCTTGCGGTTAGCCTTGTGCTTGAGTTGGTCTTGTGTTTCCCTTATTGATCCTAGCACCTCTCTTGAGTGTGGTACCTTGATACTTTTGTTATGATGACTTAACTTTAATTTTATATTTCGTATTTGGAAACCCTCCTTAATGTATGGCGTCTTGACTTTTTTGAGTAAACCTTAAGTCGTTGAAAGATTAGAAGGGGGATCCTTTTAGAAGTCTTTAAGAGGCTCTAAAAGCAAGACTTAGAATGCATTATGAAAGTGTCTTAGAGAGAGATCTCGACTCTATGTTTTACGTCTGATATAGGGTTTCCAGCATTTCTATTTGAAGATGACGACAAGGGCTTTAAGGTTGTTATTTTTCTTTTGTGGGTTTTGTTGCTAGGGTTTGTTCCTTTATTGGGCCACTAATTGGCTAAGACTAGTTAGGGTTGTCGTCTGCTTACTCTAGGGTACCGTGACCTGCTAAGGGTGCCGTGAGGGTTGTTGTAGGGTGTCGTGACCTCCAGCTAGGCTACCATGACCTCCTACTAAGTTGTTGTAACCTGCTACTAGGGTATCGTGAGCTTGTGAGGGTGTTGTGAGGGCTATTGTAAGGTGTCGTGGGCCTATCCAAGGGAGCCATGACCTGCTAAAGGGTGTCGTGACCTGTGTAGGGTGTCGTGAGCCCTGTTGAAGGGTGTCGTGACCTACTGTAAGATGTCGTGGCCTGTGCAAGGGTGTCGTGACCTGTGTTGAGGGTGCCTCTGCTGTTGGGGTGTGTTTTTTGTGGGTTATTAACTCAACATGAGCTTGTCTTGTGGGCTTAACCTTCACCGTGGATTGTCTTGTGCGTTGTAACCTTCACCATGGATTGTCTTGTGGGCTTAACACTTCACCATGGATTGTCTTGTGAGCTTACCACACTTTGCTTGTGCACTATGAGTGCGAGCCGCAATCTATGGTGGACTATTAGTGTGGGCAGCAGACTATGTGTGGACTGTTTGCAGCTTGTGTAGGCTGCTCTTTGGTTGGGTGTTGTTACTAAGGGTTTCACTATTTCTTAAAGTTGCCTTATGACATTTTGTTGATTGACTTGGTTGACTAGACTGCTGCACTTCCTACAGTATTTGCCTGACCCTATCCTACAACACTTTATCTCTCTCAAGTATGTCCATGCACTCAAGTAAGGGCCAGACTTGTTCCCTTAATGACTTGTCTCTAAGAGACAAGGTCCGATTTGAAAGTATTTCTGAGTATAAGGAAGGTCTAAACCAGATTTGATTTAACCTATTTTTCAAGTTAAATCTTTTACTGATGGTATTTGTTGGTCTTATTTAATTTATCTACTGTTGCTCTACATTATTTTGTTTTAGTTGTGTACCTTTAACAGATTGATCCTTAAGGGAGTGTTAAAGTTGAAAGAGATAAAAATTATATTTGTTATTGATTAGACTTTTACTACTGTTGTATTTTTACTTCAGTATTTCACTGTTAAAGTTTGCATCTAAGTACAAGTTTGTTAAAGTTTATGAAAACCTTAAAACTTTAACATGGTATCAGAGCTTAGGGCTTGTAGCTAACTCTGTTTTGCAACCTATAAGAATCTACATATATCCTAGGGTAAGGGTTTGAGTATTAACTAACTTGACCTCAGGTGTTTATTAACAAAGTTCATCTAGTTGGCATTGAGGGTTTGAAGATGGCATCTTCTTCAGTTAAGTCAGAAGATAGGCTTGAAGGAGCCTCAAACATCAATGCTTGGAAAGCTAGGGTCTTGAACATCCTAGAGGAGAGTGACTTGGATGATCTGGTTACTAAGGTTGTCGAAGAGCCCACAACTAATCAAGGAAGAACAGCCTATAAGAAAAAGCAAGCCAAGGCAAAGAGAATCATTTTTTATTCAGTAAAAGATAATTTGATGCCAGTAATATATCCTCTAAGAACAGCTAAAGAGTGTTTAGATGCCTTAGCAAATATCTATGAGAAGAAGGCCCCTATCTATGGAGAAGGATGAGACAATTGTCACTTTCTTCTCCAAGATCTCTCAGATAAGAGATCAACTCATGGCCATTGGAGATAACGCAGAAGATGATGATCTTGTGCAAACAATATTCGACGGTCTTCCTGCGACTTGGGAGACATTTCTGGCAGCAGTAAATGGAAGAGAGGTCCAACCAAACTTTGACGTATTGTGGCGTGACTATTTAGAAGAAGGAAGAATCCAAAGCAGAACTGGGCCTCCCCCAGAAAAAGATCATGCACTTGCTACCAAGACAAAGAAGGGGAAAATATTCCCTCAACACAAGGACAAAGGTAAGGGACCTCCAGGTAAGCATTTTAAAATGTCAAAAGTAAGATGTTGTAACTACAACTAGTTTGGTCATTTTGAAAAGAATTGTAAGAAACCTCCTAACAAGAATTGGCAGAGGAACAAGTACCATGCCTCAATTGCTGTAGAAGAGGAAGAACCACAAAAAAGGAAATCAAGGGCTAAAGATCAAGAACAAAAGGAATACTACCTGGTTTCAACACTTTCAAGTTCCATCTCCAACTTGACAGATTCCTGGTGGATAGACAGTGGAGCCTCCAAGCATATGACTGGATTCAAGAAGTCTCTTGCAAATTACAAGGACAAGAAGTCCAATGTGAAAGTCGAACTAAGCAATGATAGTACCTGTGCCATAAGAGGAATTGGTTCAACCTCTTTCCAGTTTGATTCAAGTATGTTTATGCACATTGAAGAAATTTTATATGTTCCTGGATTAAACAGGAATCTTCTTTTAGTGGTAGTGCTACAAGACAAGGGGTTTATTATAGCCTTCTCAAAAGAAAAGGCCCTGATCGTTGGAATTTGTGAAACTTTAGAAGTCATTCTTATTGTACTTGTATTGTATTTCCTTGTACCTCCTACGAGAGATTATACTAATGTACTTACTCATGTAAACCCTATGGAAAGGATCCACAATAAAAAAATAAAATAAAATTATTTTTTGTATTTCACCAAGGTAGGTCAGCCCCAGTCAAACTGTTAAGTTGGCCCTAGTAAATTTTCACTTGGAGAATCAATATAAATAGGAGGCGCCCCTCATTATTTCATCCACACACAGCAAGTTGCTCCAACTTCTAGAAAGGTGCGCTACTGTTATCAAGGAGAGTGTTTTCTGGGGTTATATCTTAGAGAGATATTCTCTCTCTCTTTCTTCTTCTCTCTACTCTCAGTTGATATTATCTCTATACAAAGGTTTGTTGGGTTTTTTCCAGATTGGGTTTCCTAGGATAAATTCTTGTGTTCTTTGTTTCTGTGCTTTGTTTTTCTTCTAGAGATCCTTTGCAATTAAGTTATATTGTTATAATCTTGTAAAAACCAACATGGTATCAGAGCAGTTCTAAAAGAGGCCATTGTCGGAAGCTAGGGTTTGACCTTCCAAGGCCTTCCCCTCATCTCTTCAGCAGGAAAAGAGCTGTGGAAACTTCACTCTAGGGGAGGTGCATCTTTTGGTGAAAGAAAAACCAAATTCCAAGAAGTTTCAATTTTTTATTGCAGGACACTGCAAGATACTACGGGAAGAAACTAGGGCATCAAGTTTTAGAGGTTTCCCACCACTGTTTTGGCTCGACCTCACCTTCCCTCAACTCGCCTTGATAGGGCACATCTATCTATAAGGTCGGTTTCACTAAATCGCAAATTTATTTTTGACCTAACTCCTACTAGGGTTTCTGGTTCAGACCTGTAGACAAGATGATTGGAATGAAGGTTGAAGATTGTCTTGATGGGGCTACAAACTCCATATCCTAGAAGCCTAGGGTTCTCATTCTAGAAGAAAATGATCTCTAGAAGTTTGCCAATGAGAAAGGTCCAGAACCAGAACCAGAAGAAGCCAAGTCCTAGTGGAGGAAGTGTGATGCGAAAGCAAGAAAGATTTTAGTGGACTCAGTCAAAGATCACTTGGTTCCGCAAATCTCAGAAAAGAAGACAGCCAGGAAGATGTTCAAGACCTTGAAGAAGTTATTTGAATACAGTAGCATCAATGTGACTCTCACATTGAGGAACAAACTGTCAAATATGAAGATGATTAAGTCCAAATCTATTGCCTCGTATTTCATGAGGATCACCAAACTTCGGGACAAGTTAAGTTCCAGTGGAGACAACATTGAAGAAAAGGAGCTTGTCATGACCACTCTAAATGGTCTTCCACCATCTTGGGAGTCCTTCATCCAAACCATAAGTGGTCGAACGAAGTTGCCCAAATTTGACAAGTTATGGGCAGACTGCACTCAGGAAGAGACCTGGATTGCAGCAAGGCAAAGACTCCATGGTCCTCAAGACAAGAAGAATCAAGCCTTCATCACTCATGCCAAGAAAGGCAAGGGAAAAGGAAGAATGTTTCACAAACATAAGCACCAAGCTAGGAGACCAAGTTCTTCTCCAGATTGGAGGGAGAAGAAGGATTTATTGCGCAGACAATGCCATAAGTGCAAGAAATATGGTCACAATGCAAACAAGTGTTTTAGTGCAAACAAAAGGAAGCATGAAGCCTCAACTGTTGATGTTGATGAAGACACTTCTCACAAGAAGTCAAGGAATGATGATCGTTCGGAGTTCTTCTAGTACTCTCCATACTAAAGAGATGATATGAAGATCCAAACTGTGATGATCTTCTAGCAAGCATATGAAGATCAGCGGACTCTGTTTGTGGAAGCCCATCAACAAAACAACAAAAGATAAGTACTTGATTTTACATGCTCTGGTAGATTAGATCTGGTTGATTTGAATTTGTTTTACGCAGATCTACATTCCTAGATTCAGGCAGTGGTTAAGCATTTGATATAATTCCTTTATAGATGAACAGTAGGCTTATGTAGTATTTGCTATGCACATGATTGTTTAAATAGCCTGTCATGCTACACAACCCATCTAGGATGACACCTCCTTTATAGCATACTTAGAATAGTACAGACTCTTGATAGTATGCAATAATGGAGACCGTAAGCATCTAAGTAATGGGCATATGTGTGTTGTGTCAAAGCATTTGACAAAAAAATGCCTACATTATTGGATAAATTATTGGCGATACACTGATTATGAATTGTTGCTAACCATCTGACGGGATTTAACTTGTAGGGAATGCCATGATCTACAAGGACAAGTGATCCCATTGATATACAAATGGATCAAAAGCGAAAAGCCTCTAAAAGCATGACTCTCAGACCCAGAATGATCTCATGTAGATATTTGGTGATTATAAGCAAGAGGCTTCTACAGATGTCGATCTCTCTACTACTTCAAATGATTATGGAAAGCAGTTTTTTTCCAGTCAGAGTCATAGCAGATGAACTCTAGAGGACAAAGATTACTCAGCCAATCTTTGAGAGACAGAGGGAGTTATCCCTCAAAGATGAGGATCCTGGTCTATTGCATACGATCGAAACCTGATGAAGTCTTCTTAAGTCAAGGAAGAACAAAGTTAAGATCTTGAATAGATCAAGCATGATGACAATGACTACACTAATAACACTATTGTCTTGATTCAAACAAGGCAGTTGAAGAATCCTTGATGAACCTGGTCGTCAACAGGATGGATACTTACTTCGTATCTTTGGTTGTCCAGTCTACATTCATGTGCCCAAGGATAAAAGGATGAAACTAGAACCTTCAGGCAATAAGGGATCATTCATGGGATACAGTGAGTCTTCCAAGGCTTACAGAATATACATCCCAAGATCAAGGCAGATCGAAGTCAGTAGGGATGTAACCTTTGAAGAAGAAATGGCTATATGAAAAGGAAGAGGATTTGATACAGAGATCGATGATGATGAAGAGATGAAATTATCTCCCCCTCCAGTATTAAGAGGGAGTCAGAAGAAAAGAATGAACCGATCAATCCCATTGATCCAGTTGGGCCAATTGATGCTCCCACAGATATGGCAGTAAGACGGAAAAGACCTAGATGGGCACAATAGACACTGCAAGATGATGAGGGGCACGAAGATCCACATGGAATCCATCGAGAAAGCAAAATACCTCAAAGGTTCTCGAGTTATGTAGCACTGATGAGTCACATCATTGACTCAAAGCCTATCATGTACGAAGAAGCATCCAGACACCAAGTTTGGAAGGGTGCCATGACAGAGGATTTCCAGTCCATCATGAAGAATGATGTATGGGAGGTTGTAACGAGACCTGAGGGGAAGTAAGTAGTGACCTCCAAATGGCTTTTCAAGATTAAACATGGGGCAGATGGTAGCATGGAAAAACACAAGGCCAGATTTGTGCCAAAGGATTCTCTCGGAAAGAGGAAATTGACTATGATGAAACATTTGCTCTTGTAGCTCGATATACTTCCATCAGAACCATCATTGCTATTGCTTCAGCCATGGGATGGAAGCTGGATCAGATGGATGTAAAGATTGCCTTCCTTAATGGTATTAACGAGGAAGAAGTTGGCATTGAACAACCAGAAGGGTTTACTGTCCATGAGAAAGATTCTCACATATGTAAACTTAAAAAGGCATTATATGGACTCAAGCAAGCACCTCGTGCTTGGTATGGACGATTAGACGGATACCTGCTAAACTTGGGATTCACCAAGAGTTATGTAGATCCTAATCTTTACTACAAGATTATGGATGACGAGCCACTGATTTTGGTCCTATATGTGGACTTGTTTCTCACAGGAAAATGAGAAACTAATTGGATGTTGTAAGAAGAAGCTTGCCTCTGAGTTTGAAATGAAGGACCTTAAATTGATGCATTACTTCTAGGATAAGAAGTATGGCAGAGGTAGAAGGAAAATTTTCTAAGTCAAGGAAAATACACCATTGATATTTTGAAGAGATTCAGGATGTTGGACTGCAAGTCCATGGCTACCCCGATGGATGCAAATTTCAAGAAACTGAAGGAGTCTACTACAAATTTTGATATGATTGATCCCACCATGTATCGTCAGTTGATTGGCTCTCTGATGTATCTGACAAATACCAGACCAGATATATGTTTTGTTGTGAATACTCTTAGCCAGTTTATGAGTGATCCGAGGCAGATTCACTGGGTTTCTGCAAAACATGTTCGCAGATACTTACGTGGCACTATGGGATATGGTCTAAGATATGCTTCAGGATGTGATATGATATTGCAAGGATTTTCTAACTCGGATTGGGTCGGGTGTGTAGCAGATAGGAAGAGTACTTCTAGATGTTGCTTAAGTTTGGGCTCTGCTGTGATTTCCTAGTGTAGCAGGAAGTAGACCTCAATAGCACTTAGCACCGCAGAGGCCGAGTATATGGATGCCAGTGCAGCAACTCAAGAAGCAATATGACTTCGAAAACTCCTTGCAGGATTGTTTGGTTAGAATCCAAGACCAACTGTGATTCATTGTGATATTCAAAGTTATATACAGATGTCAGTGAATCTTGTATTTCACTATAAGACGAAGCATATAGAGATTCGATATCACAACATTCGTGATATGGTGTAGAAAGGTGCAGTCAAGCTACAGTATGCCCTGACAGATGACCAGACTGCATATATTCTTACCAAGCCTCTTCTCAGGACAAAGTTTGAATACTTTCGCAGAAAAATTGGAGTAGAATAAAATGCATCCCTCGTGGAGAGGGAAAGTCGAGACTAATATATATGATGCTTTCACACTAGTGCCTCTACTTGTTCTGAATCTCAGCCAGGTATGGGAGAAATCCCATCGGCATTGTGAGACAGGCAGGTAGCAAATGGCCATGTACACTAATGACCACTATATGTTCAGATTCTCAATCTGGTGTTCTTTGGAGTATTCCCACCAACTCTTGAGATGAACTGGCAATAGATGGTCGTGTACACAGGTGGCCTCTGCTCGCTCTGGTTCTCAGCCAGGTATGGGAGACATCCCATCGGCATCTTGAGACGGGTAGAACACAGAAGGCCATGTGCATTGGTTACCACTATACGTTCATATTCTCAATCTGGTGTTCTTTGGAGTATTCCCACCAGCTCTTGAGATGAACAAGTAGTAGATGGCCATGTATGTTGGTGACCTCTATTGGTCCTAGTTATTAACCTGGTATTTTTGGAGAACTCCCACCAACCCTGGTTCTCAACTTGGTGTAGGAGAATTCCCACCATCACTTGAGATGAATTGATAGTAGATGTTCGTGTGAAGCATGTTCAGGTTCTCAGGTAGAGACGAACTCATAACAGATGAGATGCTAATGGTTGTAGTCTTCGACGGATGAGATGATAATGGTTGTGGATTAAATTTTTTATGACAACCTTCAGTTTGTATAGAGATGATCGAGACAAATGAGATATACAAAAGAGACCCAGATGCTGATGATGACCATATCTGAAGAATACCTTCCTTGTTGAGAGGGAGTGTTGGAATTTGTGCAACTTTAGAAGTTATTCTTATTGTACTTGTAGTGTATTTCCTTATACCTCCTACGAAGGATTATACTGATGTATTTACTCATGTAAACCCAAGAAAGAATCAATGTAAACCCTAGGGAAAGGATCCACAAGAAAAGAATAAAATAGAATTTTTTTTGTATTTCCCCAAGGTAGGTCGGCCCTAGTCAAACTGTCAAGTCAGCCCCAGTAAATTTTCACTTGGAAAATCAATATAAATAGGAGGCGCCCCTCCTCGTTATTTCATCCACACACAGCAAGTTGCTCCAGCAAAAAGGTGCACTACTGTAGTCAAGGAGAGTGTTTTCTGGGGTTGTATCTTATAGAGATATTCTCTCTCTTTTTCTTCTCTCTACTCTCAGTTGCTATTATCTCTATACGAAGGTTTGCTGGGTTTTTTCCCGATTGGGTTTCCCGGGATAAATTCTTGTGTTCTTTGTTTTTGTGCTTTGTCTTTTTTCTAGAGATCCTATTATTTGCAATTAAAATATACTGCTATAATCTTGTAAAAACTAACACTGATGTGGCCCAAAGGATGGAAACATGAGTTCATCCATTGTACTTGGGGCCCGTGAAGGAAACCTTTATAAGTTTTTAGGGCATATTGTACAAAGCAAATTGTGGCACAGAATGATGGCCACAAGTATTGAAGGAGAGGTTGACTCTCATAAGCTTAATGACCCTTGTTAGGATTCAGAGATCAAGAGGGATCCAATTGTGCTCTTCAATCCCCAACAGAATGGGATTGCAGAAAAGAAAAGTAGTAATGAGACCTTCCATCACTCCAGAGAGTCTTCTAGTGACTCAGATATGGAAGGTACAAGAAAGTTCAGCCTATGATTCATCTTGTTCAGATGAGCAAAGGAAAAAGGCCAGAGAGCCTTCAATTGATCTCATTGAGAAGTCTATTGAGAGGCTTCAAGGGTGCTCCAATGTGAGCCATGTCACTAATTCAGAATTCTCCACTTATGAGGAGGTAGCCAAACAACAGGTTTGGAAAGATGCTATGGAAAATGGCGTATGGAAAGTGGTTTTAAGTTATCAAGGGAGGTTAGTCATAACTTCCAAGTGGATCTATGAGATCATGCTTCTTGCTAATATCCAAAGTTGTTTGAAGCTCTCAGAAAATCATGTATTTGATGACATGTTAAAACACATCGAGAGGAGGTATAACTATGTCAAAAACATGGTGCAGTATGTTATGTCAAGTAGACAGATTACCGATGTGTTGACTAAGCCTCTGTCAAAGTTTGAGTACTTCCTAGACAAGCTTAGTATTGCTGAGAATGCCTCTCTTGCTGAGAGGGAATATTAAAGATAGTGTAGCTACAAGAGCCATTATATGGAAGGAAGGCACCCTAGTTAGTTAACTAGGGTTCCTAGTCAATTAACTGTAAATTTTCCTTTAAAATTCAAACTAGGGCTAAACAGTATATTTAATTTGTTATTGTAAACCACACATGAATTTCTTTTACTAGTATTGCAACGAAAAGTATATACTGAGAAACATCCACAACATCACATAAAATATAGACACACTATTTGGGTATGGAAACCCCCGAATAAAACCCAAGATGGGAAAACCGGTGCAGCAGTCAGATATGAAATTTAAATTTTATATTATGAAGAGATGGTACTTTAACAACCAGTAGATAAATTCACCCAACCTTACAAAATGAAACCTCTACAGAAACACTGGACAAATCTAACAACCCAGCACAACCCCAACACAGTTGTACAGCCCCTGCGTCAACAGTACGGCCTCCTCTACGTAGTTGTACGGATCCATACGGCGCTGACATCAACTTGTACGGATTCTGCATGGCTGTACAAATGCCCTCTGCATGATCCTGTACATCCTCTAGCCTAGCCTGGAACCTCAGTGACTCTGTCAAGTGAGTGCTCCTCCATCTTCTCATCAAATTCCTTCGTCTGACTTCTCTCAGTCTGTATCTCTCCTGTGTATGTGTCCTCTCAACCAAATCTCCTTTTACCTCAATGGCTAAGCAAAAACCCTAACCCTCACTATGGATCAATGGATGTGATCCTCCGATGAGATCAATGGCCATCACTAAAGTTTATTTCACTTTTCACTTTATAAAAGTGATTCCATTAAGTCAAAATCAAATTATAATTATTAATGTATTTTCCTAAGTCCAAACTTAGGAAAATCACATTAAAACATTTGGCTTCCTGTTTAATGTCTTCCTAGCATGCAAGGACACATGCAATGCTATAAGAAATTCCTTGTTGCCACTTTCTAACACTCCCTCTCAACAAGGAAGGGATTCGATAGCAACCCCAACTTATCCTTGAACTTCACAAAACTGTGTCTGCAAAGTGCCTTGGTGAAAATGTCCGCCACCTGCTCATCTATCTGTATGTCCTCCAACCGAATGGTTCCTCTTTGTACACAATCTCTCAGAAAGTAGTACCAAATGTCTATGTGTTTGCTCCGTTCATGGAACACTAGACTTTCAGATAGCCTGATGCCACTCTGGTTGTCACGGTGAACTACTGTAACCTCTAGCTCACACTCGAACAATTCTGAAAGCAACTTTCTCAGCCACATTCCCTCATAAGCAACCAAACTGGCTGCAATGTACTCATCCTTTGCCAAGCTCAATGCAACTGAATTCTGCTTCCTACTGAACCAAGAGACAACCCCTAACCCAATGCTAAAGCAACAACCTGAAGTGCTCTTTTGGTCTTCTACACATCCTGCCCAATCAGCATCTATGAGGCTTGCTAACTATACACTCCCTTTGCACTTGTAAACCAACCCATACTCCACTATACCTCTGATGTAGCGAAGTATGTGCTTTGCAGCCATCCAATGCAGTCTCTAAGGGTCCACCATGAACTGGTTCAAAGAGTTGACTGCAAAGCTAATGTCTAGCCATGCATTGACCAGATACATGAGTGATCTGATAAGCTGGCGATACAATGTAGGATCAAATCCGTCTGACCCCGATGCATCAATCTTCCTCCAGTTGGAAACTAGAGGTATGGCCATAGGCTTGCAATCCACCATCCTGAATCTCTTCAATATCTCCACTGCATACTTCCCCTGTCCAATGAAGAAGCACATGTCTCTCTGCCAAACCTCCAAGCCTATGAAGTAATGCATCAACTCAAGGACTTTCATCTCAAACTCAACTGCAAGGTTGGACTTGTAGTCGGCAATCAGCCTCTCATCTCTTGTAAGAAAGACATCATCTACATAAAGTACCTGTATGAAAGGCACCTCACCTGTCAAGAAGTACAGGTTGTGCTCCTCACTCCGCTAAAATCCCATCTCCCGTAGATAGTTGTATATCATCAAGTACCATGCTTGAGGTGCCTGCTTTAGCCCGTAAAAAGCTCTTTGTAATCTGCATACATGCGTCTCCCTGTCCTCCACATCAAACCCCTCCGGCTACTCAATGAATACCTCCTCCTCTATAACTCCATTGAGGAAGGCAGTCTTGACGTCCATCTGATGGACACGCCAACCCATCTCTGCTGCTAGTGAGATAATGGTTCAAATAGAAGAATACCTGGCAATAGTGGTGAAGGTCTCCACATAGTCAATACCCTCCTTTTGTGAAAACCCCTTTTCCACGAAGCGCGCCTTGTACTTCTCCACGCTTCCATCTGTCGCATGCTTCACCTTGTAGATCCGTCTGGATCCCACCACCTTTTTACCTTGCGGCATCGGCACAACCTCCCATACATGATTCTTCATGATTGATCATGCTCCTCAACCATGGCCTCCTGCCACACGTCATGTTGTGCAGCCTCCTCGAAACTGGAAGGTTCGGAGTTAATCAACTTCGTCATCAGTGCCATATAGCTGAGTCTCTCTAGTGGTTGGCTTTGCCTCATGGAGCTCTGTGGAGGATTCACCTGCCTGGAATCTGAACTGTGGACCTAAACCACTTAGGGCTTGGCCTAGTGTCTACCTGCTGTGGCTGCTGGATATTCATCTCCTGCTGCAACTCATCCTTCAAGTCAATGACTAAAGGATCCTGTCCACCTGACTCCCTCTGACTACCAGAACCTGTGCTTTGTGTCTGTACCTGTACCTATGGCTCCTCCAACTTGATCCCCGAGTCTTGTGTTGGATGCTCCTCTGCTAGTAAGTCCATAGATCTCCGTAAGGCTCTGTCCTCATCAAACTGGACATCCTTGCTCACAATGATCCTCTTGCGAGCAGGAATATAAACTTTATATGCCTCCGAAGTCTCGTTGTAACCAACAAGTAACCCCTTCTCTCCAGAAGAGTCCAACTTCTTCCTAGTGTCAGCATGAATGTGACGATAGCAGACACTCTCAAATATGCGAAAGTGTCTCACATCTGGTCTAATGCCTATGAAGACCTCCTCGGGCGTCTTCCTCCCCAAAGTTGTGTGGGGGCACCTGTTCTAAATGTATACTGCAGTCCTGTATGCCTTGGCCCTGTTACCAACTATTTTGTACAACAGTTGAACTTCCTATTGAGCCGCCAGTTATCGAGCATGATGAATGCTCATCTCCAGAGTTCAGAGGTTCAGTGTGTTCCAGAGTTAGTCAGTTTTTGGCTGAACTTTTTATTTTTGTAAGATACATGTTCATACCCCCTTGGGGAAAATGTAAAAAATGTCCTAGCATTTAAATTTTTATAAAAGGCTCAGCTTCCCGGACTTGGGCATCAAGCCGACTAGCCCAAAGTGTTTTTTCCCTTGGTTACTATTGGCTGTTGAATAAACGACCAATAATTTCTGAGTTTTTCACTCGCTCCTCCAAGCTTAGAAGTTGTCAACTTCCCCAAGCTTGTCATCAAGCTGATGTGATAGATCACTTTGAAATGAGAACCTCAACTGAAAATAGCGAAAAATTAGATCTTACCATTTTGAGGTGTTCGTCCTAATTCCGGAGCTGGCTGATCTAGGGTTTGTCACAGAAACCCTAATTTTCAAAAATTGGAATCTTCTAGATCTGATTGGATAGAAAGATAGATCTCTTCAAATGGAGCTTTCCAATGTACTCCTTTTCTGAAAACAGTGGAGGGAAGCTACCGGAACAGGAAGCCCTAGTTTTCCAATTTCTTCTGCAGAAATGCCTGTCACTGTTTCTGTGATATCTCCAAAATTACTACTCCTCTGTGTCTAAGATTTCTCACTGAGGTAACCTCGCATGTCCCTGATCCAACACCATAGGTTTCATCAGAATTGGTTTCACCAATTGGGATTTATGATCCTTTTCCCAAGGTGACCTGTTACAGGACTGTTCAGAACAGCAAGGTTGTACGGATTGCCACGTGTCACTGTTTCATCTTCTGGGTCTGAACTTCGGACCACAGAAAGTACAGTCCGTGCCCTTTCCGGAACATCTTCAGGAATTCCATTTGGACCTCTGTAGCCCAAGCTATAGCAATTCTCCCCAGATGTCCTGTTTAGGGATGAATTCTGGAAGAGGCTAGAACCCTAACTTGGAGGGATCATATCTCCCAGAATATAGCGAATCTGAGGCTGAATTTGGGACACAGTGTACATCAGGATATTATCTTCAGCCTCTGCAATTTTCAGCTCCTGAACCTTCGCCAATCTCGGGATATAGCGAATGTACCAAAACTTAGCAGTTTTAGTATTTAGGGTTTTTCTAGCTCGAGGTCAAACTAGGGTTTGACTTTCCCGGAGTTTCGCCCAACCAAAAATCTTGATCCAGGTCTCTAAACTTCGATTTTGATGAGGAGATCAATCCTAAACCGGGCTCACTCAAAAATTCCTCTTCTGCAAGAAGCCCTAATTTCCCACACCGAAAATTGAAAATGCTCGGAATCGAATTCCACTTCGACAGAAAGATGCGCCCTTCAATGGAGAGTCAGCCTAGCCTTCTTTTGTTGATCGATTGTGGAGAGAGAATCAAAAAGTAAGAAGCCCTAGCTTCTGTAGCTGCACAATGTCTTCTTTCAGGGTGGCTCTGATACCATGTTAAATTTTCATATGCTAAGCTAGATCATTAGTATTTCATTTCAATTTCATAACAAAAGCATATAAATAGGATCACTGAAAGATAGACATGCACAACCATACAAAAGGAACACAAAGATTTATCCTGGAAAAACCCAGCAAAAACTTCTTCAATATAGATGCCCCAAAATGTAAAAGATAAAACCAACAAGGAGATCAAAGCCTGATCCTCCTCCTTCTCCAACTACTTCTCTCTCCTCCACTAATGCGCTACACAAGTGAGAGTGTGTGCTCCAAATGAGGAGCGCTACACCTCTATTTATATTCATCCGTTCACTTTAATTAACTCATCCGACATGTAGGCTCGAGTTACACATGTAGGCTCAAGTAACCACACTGGGGTGCTAATGACCCACCTTTACAATTAGAGGGGACTACCTCATGACTCTTATTAGTTCTTCCGATTAGAAGCATCGGGGTACAAAGTAATACGAGTGGTTCTCCCGATAGGACCATCGGGGACTACAAAAAGATACATATAGAATATTCTTTGAAGTTACAATATTTCAACAGCGGGGTTCGAACTCGGGTCGCCATGCAAAACGAGGCCCGTCGCCATGCAAAACGAGGCCCGTCGAAACCAACCGTGCTATCAGGATTCGAAAATTTGACAACATTAACTTGAAATAAATTCCTAATCCCAAAAACGTGAAGAAACATCAAACCTTTGACAGTAAAAATAAGTGATTCAACATTGAAGTTAGAATTGTTCCTACCAGATAGAACTATCCAAGCAACTTAAAATTTTAAATTTTTAAACTAATATATGTAAGGATATAGAATGAGTGCCCTATGCCCAGAGTCACTGGGTTCGGCAATTTTTCGCCTTGAAAATCGAAATTCGGCGATTTTCTGAGACTGCCAAATTAAATCGATTAAATTCGTCGATTTTTTTATAAACTGGCAAAAAATCCTTCAAAAATCGTTTTTTGCGGGCGAAATCTCCGTCTACTAGAGCCGCCAAGTCTCGATGATAATATTCACCACTAAAGTTGATGAATTGGTCTTACTATTGGCGTGAAGACTAGGTGCTTGAAGTTGGCTGCCTCTATGCTTTGCCTTTGTACTGTCGGCTTCCAAAATCCATCGCGTCCAATACCCATGTTGTTCCATCAGTGGTTAATGACATACACATTGATTACCACCTTGCCATATTCATTCTTTCGTACTGTCGTCTTACCTAAAGGGTTCGAGATGCAAAATAAGGTTCACGGGAATGGAACCAAGCCAAAGAAGGAAGAACCGCGACCAATATGCTTAAGGGGCAACAAAAGTATACCTCAGCTACCCATGAGTGGCAAGGCTCTAAATTTTTAAAAATTTAATAGTTTTTGGTTTAAATGTATATATTTAAATGTGAAACTTTGTTTTTTTTAAATAAATCACATTTTCTTAAACATTATATAAATAAAATAAACTATATAAATGAAATAAACATTATATAAATAAAATAAACTATATAAATGAAAACAAATTATATAATATTCGTATAAATGAAAATAAATTATATAGCATGTAAATAATTGAATATATCATTATCATATTAACTATTTATATATAAAATGAAATATTTTTAATTTCTAATATTTGTAGTCACTGGAACTTAAGCCGAATTTTTTGTCGAATTTTATCATCTAATTTTTCTTTGTTGATTTTTTGTCGAATTTCAAGGTCTCCGAATTCGAACACGAACTCGAACCAGGTGACTTAGCCTATGCCACGAGAAACACTTGTAGACCATTATAAAGTTACAAACTACAATGGGAGTGCCAATTTTCTTTGCTAAAAGAACAATAAGATTGTTTCACCATGAGACAAGGAGGCATTCTTAAGAAATTTTCAAACTGGAATGTATTGGTTGCAATTGCTCTTCATATTCAGCCAAAGCATTTACACTCCTGTATGGAATACAAATGCAATATATTGTCCTACAGTATTGTTATACTTAAGTCTAAATAAGACACTGGGCTATAACAGTATCTAATTTATAGGTACTCTGTAGAGAATAATACTCATATATAGCATGCTCAGCCTTGTATCTTACTCTCAATGCCTAGCAATGTGTTTTAGTTACAGAAAATGAACAACTATGTTAAGTCAACCATATTTTTTATAAAGTGGATCTAGAAGCACTTGGGATTGACATTAACCCCAGAATAGGGATGGCTGCAAAAACACCTGCCTTTTTTGAAGAAGTTACATAAGTTTTGCGATTAGATTCTGTTCAACAAATAATATCCAGTAAGTTCGGAAATACTATTTCATGTACTTAAATAATTTCTGCCACAAAATATGTTGTATACATTTATATTATTGCAAAGTCTGCTACTTAAACAATAAAGCACTTGCGGCAGTCATCACATCAATCTGCCAGGACTGAAACCAACTCAAGTGATTAACAAGGAATTGAAGGAAACTAAAATGTTATGTTTAATAGAGTATCTCACCAAAATAAAACCAAAAATATCTATATATTCTAAAAATCTATATCTACATATAGTGCAACTAGTGTATGGCTTACTCTAGGCAGAAAAAACTTAAAATATATTTTCAAAATCAACCTGTGATAGTCATCGATTAATCATTACAAGAAACCATGCTCTCTGTTCTGTTTACTATATATGTACATAAAACTATAAACTCTCTTTTCTTTTATTACTTTCCAACAATGTTCCACCAAGTTTCCTGGACAGAGGTACACACAAACGGGGAAATGCATCCAGGGTATGTGGGGAGAGCTCCCAAATTTCAGGAAACATCAGGGTCCCTGACATATGGACCCTGTCCGAAATCCTAAAAAATAAAAGTTCAAATATATGAAAAACAATGACAACTAACAAACATGAATAATAGAAGCATGAAATAAATATTCACATTCACTTTAGGGTTTTATATTTTTATGGTTTGTTTCTAAGGCCATTGGGGAAAAACCATGGGATGACACCCAGTAGTACCCCTTTTCAGAGGGGGGGTGCCCAGGAAACCTCCACAAAAGGGGAACATCCCCCTCTACGTTCCCCCTGGTTTCGCCAAAAGGGGGGCAAGGGGAAAGTCCCCTACTGAGTTTCCCTGTAATGGGACCATGGGATGCATGAGGGACATACCCCCCACCGTGTCCCCATGTAACACTACTTTTCAATTGAAAGGGTTAGTTAGATCAAAGTGACTATTAAGTTGGAGAGTCATGCTTATGAATCATTACAGGAAAACTATGCAACCTGTGCAATGCTGTCTGTTCTTTCATGGAAAAAGTATGTATACTGAAAGAGATTATCACCTTCTCTTCATCACCAAGCTTTTCAAAGAACTTTACTAATGGCTTAACATATTGAGCAAGGGTTGCAATTTTGTTCGGATCAGCAGAATCTATGCCAGAGCCAGTAAGATCAATTGCAGTAGTTTTGAAGCCAGTTTCTTCCAGGAAGGCTATGGTTTTGTACCAACACCAAGCACCAAATCCACCGCCATGTACAAGTACAAAATGATTCGTCTCCAAATCAGCAGACAATTTTGCATCCTGCCAAAGAAAAGGTACTTCATATGATAAGAACTACAGAAACCTCAAATGCAGGGATAAAACTGTAAGGCAGTATCTTGCATGCTTTCTTGGCATTATATTTCATCTGGTCTCTAGATACCCTTTTCTTCTAGCAAGGATTGGAGAGACATATCCTGAGGTCAGTTATGTCAAAAGCAATCCCGATTCCCTAACAATGGTGCAGTCTAATGGTACTAAAGGCCGCCCAAAGTAAACGTGAAACTTATAAGAGACCACAGCAACTACAGTACTGTCATATTGATATAACATCAATGTATAAAGGAAGCTAGTTGTTTAATTAACATCTGATGCTATAACCTTAATTATGCAAATCTATCAAGAAGCAAAAGTTTGAACATACTAGAAAGATTTGATTCCAACTTGAACGCACTCAAATTTATAGGAAATTTAAACAGGATGACTTGCAAATAGATTTTAAGCTTGACATGACAAAACTGCAAATTAGATATTTTGCATGCATATTAATGGATCAGGAAAGACAGCGCAACTTTTGAAAAAATACATTTAAGAAATACCGAAATGACAATTTATTTTATAAGCCTTTATAGAGTGCCAGTATAGCTAATACACAGGAATGCCAATTCTAACTTCACTCTAAAACCTTCCAATGTGGAACTCTTTAGCAAAGAAAATTAAGTGATAACAATCTCTTATACAACAAGATTTTGACTTTGGTTACCTTAATTTTAGATGCAAAGGATAGGCATGGACAGTTTGGAGGATGAAACAAAATTAAAAGGTCCTAAAAGGCCACACTGGCAGTTCTCTGACAGTGCAGTTCTTGTCAGAGAACAATTTGAGTTCTGTCAGTGTTAAAAAAAAAAGTATTTAATCAGTGTTAACCACACGCATGCATATTTATTGCTTACACATAGGCCTATATTGTGCTGTTGACAAAGCAAGAATATGACAGTGCTTTATGTTGGGAAAGCAGTATGTATTCCAGTTTTGTAGAATTCAGACTCAGCAGTAATTCGGCTGGGATCCTGAATCATTGACTCGGGAAAAGCTCCACAAAAATTGGCAAAATCGGTGAAAATCAGCCAACATTAGAAAATTAGATCAATTTTTTTTTTCAAGTTAATTAAAATATCTTTGGCACGAATTAAGCACCACTTCTCCCCTCTACTAGCATGCTGAAACAAAGTTCATTCGTGGAAATGAAATCTGTAAGAGAAAATGGGCAACTGAAGCCCCAAAAAAGTAACTTTTGAAACAGCATTTCGCCCCTACAAGCGATGTTTTCCAAAATATGGACAAAATATCTGCACACATTTCCAATAAAGCGCGAGTCTGCCAACTTTTTCAGACTTGGTCAATTTTTTCCTCCTGAGAACTTGTTTTGAGCTTAACTTGCCCGATCAATCAGTAAGTCCTGCAATACTGATGTACAAGCGATGTTTTCCAAAATATGGACAAAATATCTGCACACTTTTCCAATAAAGCACAAGTCTGCCAACTTTTTCATACTTGGTCAATTTTTTCCTCCTGAGGACTTGTTTTGAGCTGAACTTGCCGATCAATCAGTAAGTCCTGCAATACTGATGTACAATTAACTGCTGCAAACAACTAAAAAGTCCTAGAAGGCCCTGTTATAGCTGATTTTACCACACTTGGTATATCATGTTTTTATGGCCTATCCCTGTCCATATGCAGTCTCTTTCGACCTCCTTGGCTCAGTATAACTTTGATGCTCCAGAGAATCCCATTAAAAAATCATTTTTATTGGTATACACAGGTCAGCAGCCTCCAGCCCACATGTACACACATCTTGCTCCACTATGACCCGCGTACATCGGGAAATGTGCTCAAAACAAAAATATTTGGAGTTTTCCCTTATCAAGTCACAAATAACTTGACTATCGGCCTTCCATATGCCTAGAAACGCTCCAACTCGACCCTTCACTTCTCATTGAGGGGCTATATGTTGAGCTACTTGGAAGCATTGAAGGAGGAGAACTTGTGAGAGCAAAGAGACTATAGTGGATTTGTGCCCCATTCTTGCATACAGATTTTGCATCCCGTTATCCTTGGAGCAGCCATTGATGCTCTTTCCCAAGCTTGCCTTTGTCTTGTGAGTTTGCCTTGATATGGAGGATTGAAGTGGTGGAGGCCCAAGTGGAGGACTCGGTTTCTCGATTTCGACGAGGTGCCGACAGAGGTTGTCATTTGTATCTCTGTTTACATTTAATAGAAATATCCATTTCTCGTCTATTATATGTGTAACTATGAATATTTTTATCCATGGATGTAGTTGCTTTGATTATATATTGGATTTATATAAGCTAGAGTAGGTTCTAACACTTAATATTTATCATGCTTGTTTGTTTCGTTGTTGTTGAGGATGAAATGTAAGTACAAGTGTGATTGAAAGCTCAACACCGAACGGAGATCTTCTACGAACGTCCATAAGGTACGCTTCTCATCCCTTAGTGTTAGACTTGTTTATCTCTTTAGCATATTGGAAGTGGATTGATTTTTGGTGTTATACTGTCTGTTGTGGTCCACCCCAAGCCATAGGAAGTTTTCTCTATAACATAATTGGCGACTCCGCTGGGGATTTCCTTTTTGTTGGGGTTGTGGGTGCACTTTTTCACTCGATTTGCTGTGTGTTTCTCCTCGTTTCTGTGTCGCATTTAGTAGTATGTTCATCCATTGACACTCCCCTAGAGTGGTTTGACCCTTGGCCCGCTTTTTACCACCTTCTTCTCTGTATACACAGGTCAGAGTATATACAATCGCGTATATACGTGGGTTGTGCTCTACCTAGTCACGTACATCCTCCCTTTTGGTTGAGTTCTTGATGTGGGAAGTTGTTGGGTGGGTTGTGAATGTGGCTGAATCTTCCTAGGCTCTTATGTTGTCTGTTCACTGCTTCTGTTGTGTGACCAAAGACCTCTTTTTCATTGATTTTTCTTTTAAAGTAGTTCTAATCATTTATCTCATTTTTTGTTTTGCCATTAGTGTATTAGTCTTTTTGTCTCGATGTCTTGCTTGGCTTGTGTTTGATGCTAACTGCAGAGACTGAGAATTTTAATGACTTTTTTTGCATTTTCATTCTTTTATATTGAAAAGACAAAATAATTATATAGTTGCATCCTTACTTGCATCTCACATATGCACTTAAGGAGGTACTTACATTGGGTTGCTTGGCAAAGAGTAGTGTTTAGGATTTCGTATAGGAATGATTGCATTGCCATTAGAAGAGAAATCTGTGCATTTCATGTAGTGGCATACCCCTTTTTCATATTTAAAGACAAATTGCACTTAGCATTGTTTGTTAGGTGTGCATATTTATTTCACTGTTGAGTCATAATATCGCTAGTTGCACGTTCATTACCCTTGAGTAATCACATCCATTAAAATTAACACTTAACTTAAAATTGATTACACTTTTTATTTGATAAAGGTGCACCAACAAGCTTAGGTTGTAGAGTCTTGGAATAGGGTGTCATGAGTAAATTTTTCCGAGACTATGAAACAAAACAATTAGGTGTTTGTCCAGGTGAAGTGAAATCCTTGGTATAATTGGTGTTCTTAGGAGGCTCCTCTTACACAGGAGTTAAGCACAAGGCAGCACACATGTCAGTGGTGGGGATAGCCCCTTGCCACTTTCTATTGAGCGTCAGAGATATTTCCAAGATATTATTCGTATCTGGGGGCTTTTGAGGTACCTTTGGTGCTTTCGAGCTTCGGCCTTTGTTATCATGTCCATATGGTAGATCCCGCCTGTGACTGTCTGCCTTAGCATTGGTTATATTGAGGTGACCTTAGTTGCCTTACCTAGGTATCGCAGGGTGTACTTGTAGAGGTTATTCTGTGAGTGTTCTGGCCAAGTAGGGTCTGACAACACAGTCATTATATGCATTGAAGCTGAGGGCCACTATAATTGGTTACACACCTCCGCTTGTAGTGTATGGGAGTCTCAGGCCTCCCCTAGACGAGACATACCTGCTAATTCAGGAGCTCACTTATCCTCCCTCTTGGCTTGTTTGCATCTGACTTAACTTTACTTTGGGGTGTGCTCTTTATGCACTAGTTGACTTTTGGGATCGCAGTTACTTGAGTATCTTTATGTTCTCTTGAGTTCGGGTCCTTTTACGTTCGGCATGCCTGACATCACTATTAGTATCCCGTCACCCGCTCCAATTCCTAGTGCGGATGCTGGTGTTGGACTGGGGGGCACCACAACCCCTTACCTTGCTCATAGATCCGGGAGTGGTCATATTCCACCCTCTACTCCATTTGTGGAGGATTTTCACTCCCTTCATCTGGTCTTAACACCAGTGTTCATCCCCATCGGGGTGGTAGTGGATACGTGAACATTGGTACTACATCTTACTTTCCTACTTGTGTCCAACCGTCCATGGAACTGATTCCTTCAAATGCATTTATCATGATCAATCCTCCCTATATCATCTAGTTTGGACTCTTTACTGACTATTTCCAGTTGTTTTGGACTATAATTATTGTGTAGAGTCCATTTTGTGTGCACTCTCGTCGAGAATTTTGCTCATTCGTGCCTGTGACAGGTATAACACTGAATTGGCATATATAGGATAGGATCACTTTTCTGCATGCATCATGCATTATCCGATGACCATGTCACCTTAACTATAGGTACGAACCCACTTCGTGATGTTACAGAACCTTCACACTGCTACTAGAAGTAGCATTACGTAAATGGTAAAGCTTTCCTACTCATGGGTGCCCTAGATAGATCCCGCTTTTCCATTTGGTACCCATGCTGAGTGTCCTCCCTTAGGCCTAGGAGTCCCTTGTAGTTCCGCCATGTCTTTGAGCAAGAACCTCATATTCTTTCTTGAACTTTATGCTGGCCATCTCCCACAGGGACTCCTATTTATATCAAGTTGTAATTACATTTCATGCGTCCGCTTGTTGTATTGAGCTTTATGCCGACTCCCTACTTCAGTTGTATAATCCATATAGCCTGAGCTTGTCTCAATCCTAGCCAAGTAGAGCCTTACATATATCTTTTGCAGCTTGATCATCCCATACCGGGAGGAGACATCCCCCCGAGTGTCCTTATCCTGCACATGCTTCCTTGCATTGAGCATAGGTATGTTCCACTACTTGGAACAAGTTTGTTTGCCCACGACACTTGTTTCCACTTAGTTTTGTACTATAAGCAATTTTATTCTTTTTCAAGCTTTTCAATATGAAAAAGACCAAAAAAAACAAAAAACATAAAAAGCCGGACAGGAAATGATATTACTTTTTATTTGGCAGTTGTCGTGTCGTGTTGCCTTCAAACATAGCACTATACATTCCATCCATCGGTTGGGTTATTAGTATGACTTTAAGAGTTGTACTCGTTGCTCTGAGTTTTCTCCACCGACTGGTTATGCTTCCAGTCCCTATGGAACCTCTATCGATGCATCCTGTGTCGCAGAGTTGTCCTAATTTACATGTTGAGTCTATGTTGCTTATGAGTCTCCATCTGCCTTATGCTCTTGTTCGAAGGAAGTTTTAGCCTGAGTCGGCCATTCTCGATAAAATTATTGGTTTGTGAACATCCTGTTCGGCCGAGTTCTTTCAAATTATCCAGTGTTTCTATGTACCTCGTGTTGGTTGATGGGGGATGCCTTAATGCCCTCCTTTGAGCAGATTCCATTCCATCGACTTCAGATCATTTATTCTGGAATAGGGATCTAAAGTCCATTGAGTGCCTTGAGACTTGCAATCATCAGTGGCAAGTTCTCTTGCCATCAACAGATTTGGGAAGACATCAATGTCCCCTGATCGATGGACTCTCTCCTTTGAGCAGATTCCATTCCATCGACTTCAGATCATTTATTTTGGAATAGGGATCTAAAGTCCATTGAGTGCCTTGAGACTTGCAGTCATCAGTGGCAAGTTCTCTCGCCATCAACAATTTTGGGAAGACATCAATGTCCCCTGATCGATGGACTCTCTCAAGTGTTCGACCTCAACACATCTATTCATACTTGTTTGATTGCACTCTATACCTCGATTCCCATTATCATTATCAGTGGAATATCTTGCGTCTGTTAACAATATACATCAATGACCGGTAATCAAACGATGGTTCATCATGTTCGACCTCGACACCTTTATTCGCGTGATGGGACATGTACTAGCATCGATTTTTGTAGAAGACCTCTGAGCTTAGTGGCATTTCATATATGCTACCTCCTTGATCGTGCCAGTATCCATGAGATATCAGTTCTCATGACCAGATTCCAGTGTACCATCAGATCTCTTCATTTAGTATGAAGATCTTGTTTCACTATATATTGTACGTGGCGATGACCACATGTGACATATGTCTACTATGCCTATTCATGGCCAGTGTACTATTATGTATCCAATGACTGCTACACTTCATATTTCCATTCATATGCAAAGATCTATCATTGTATTGTACTGATGAGTAGCCGGTTTTTCCACCTTGTCTTCATTACTCCACTTCTGGGACTATTGTAATGTATTTCGGCCATCATGTTACCCCTCTGACCTCACACATTGGGAGGCATCTGTTATAGTTGATTTTACCCCACTTGATATATCATGTTTTTATGGCATATCCCTGTCCATATGCAGACTCTTTGGACCCCCTTTGCTCAGTATAACTTTGATGCTCCAAAGAATCCCCTTAAAAAATCATTTTTATTGGTATACGCAGGTCAGCAGCCTCCCACCCGCATGTACACGCATCTTGCTCCATTATGACCCGCGTACATCGGGAAATGTGCTCAAAACAAAGATATTTTGAGTTTTTCCTCATCAAGTAACGAATAACTTGACTATTGGCCTTCCATATGCCTAGAAACGCTCCGACTCGACCCTTCACTTCTCATTGAGGGTCTATATATTGAGCTACTTGGAAGCATTGAAGGAGGAGAACTTGTGAGAGCAAAGAGACTATAGTGGATTTGTGCCCCATTCTTGCATACTTGAGTCTCCATCCCTTTATCCTTGGAGCAGCCATTGATGCTCTTTCCCAAGCTTGCCTTTGTATTGTGAGCTTGCCTTGATATGGAGGATTGAAGTGGTGGAGGACTCGGTTTCTCGATTTCGACGAGGTGCCATCAGAGGTTGCCATTTGTATCTCTGTTTATATTTAATAGAAATATCCATTTATCGTCCATTATATGTGTAACTATGAATGTTTTTATCCATGGATGTAGTTTCTTTGATTATATATTGGATTTATATATGCTAGGGTAGGTTCTAACACTTAATATCTATCATGTTTGTTTGTTTCGTTGTTGTTGAGAATGAAATGTAAGTCCAAGTGTGATTGAAAGCTCAACGGGAATCTTCTACAAACGTTCGGAATAAGGTATGCTTCTCATCCCTTAGTGTTAGACTTGTTTATCTCTTTAGCATATTGGAAGTGGATTGATTTCTGGTGCCATACTGTCTATTGTGGTCCACCCCAAGCCATCGGAAGTTTTCTCCGTAACAGGCCCTATAAACCTTTCTCTGACAGTGTAGTTCTTGTCAGAAAACACTTTAAGTTCTCTTAGTATAAGGAAGTAAAAGTGTCTAATCAATGTTAACCACAAGCATGCATACATATCACATGGTTGGCAAAAGTTCAAAACAAGAATGTTACAATGCAATAAGTTGGAAACAATGTTCACCGTGTATACTTAACTCCCACAACTCCCACTTGTAAGCGATGCTATCAGTTCATAAATAGCACCCTCCTCGAATTCTACATCATGGCATTATTCATACTACAGATCTATTACAATGATTCTAAATTCATTGCTCACGCCTCATATGCACTCATTGTTCAACTGTACACACACAATGACTACACTCTTCCTCATGGGTCCTCCTCTGTTTGGCTCACATTTTTATGTGCACTTCTATGCTACTGACATTATTGCTATTGTATTAATAACACGAAAATAAATATTAACTTATTGTCATGTCCCCTCCCCTCTCTCGTCGAGGAGAGGACGCGACTACTACTCTGTTACCATCACAACCGAGCATCTTGCCCCATGAACATAATAAAAAATGCATTGAAAATAAAAAATACATATGCAGATGCATAATGCAATAATATACAACAGAAGCAAATCTCATTCAAGCATTCAATATGTTCATAATAATTCATAAAGCAAATACATTGCAGAGTTAAATACAAGAGAGCACTTATCTTGAAAATGAGTTGCCCCAAGCAACTAGCTATGTCGTTGCAACGTTCCGCCCAACCATAGGGTAGTTGTGCTCATCAATCTCTCAGCACAACTACCACCCCCGAGCTGGGCATGATTTCCAGAAGGAAAAAGGGAATAGCAAGCTCACACATAGCCAAATACACACCAAGGTTTAGCCAAGCCAATCTACAGTTGGGTTTATGAGGCTGCTAAGGCAATGGAAAGGAAGAATTGCTAAGCTAGTGAGCTCAACCACAGAGTTATGGACACCTAAACAAGATCTATCCAGCTTGGCCTCCACAATACCTACACACCCAACACAAGGAAGTATTCCCTTCACTGCTACATAGTCCCTCAGGCCATACCTTCCCTTCCAGTGTTCTCTCGGGTGTGCATATAAGATTAGCCAGCCCCTCTTGATCCTTTTATGAGGTTCCACTCTTCACTAGGTTTATCAAGCCAATTTTGGGCCTCTTCCACTCCTAACCAGTTCAGACCAAAACAAGGATGCACATAACAACAAAATACAAGCATTGGGCATGAAGAAAAACGTTTTGGCAAACAAAAACAAAATGGCAAATGGGGAAATCAACCCTAGGAGAGAAAATACAATTTTAGAAACGTTTATGGGCTTCACAGGAGCAAAAACGACCTCTACAAACCCCCAAATCATGAATCTATCTTCCCAGCCACTGAGCAATACAAAAACGAATTCCTAGCCATGGAGAAATGAGGAAAATTGCAGAAAACGTGAGGAAAAACGCCCCATCTAGCTCCAACTGCATGAGGAAGTGAAACGCATGGGTGAGGAATGGTTTGGGCACCAATTTCTGGGTGTTTTCTTGCCCCATAAGCAAAAACATGATTTTCCAAAAATCATGGCTTGCCCCAATGCGAAATTGACTGTCATATCTCTCCATTCCCAATGCATTAACTACCTCAACCAACTTTTGGAAGAATTAAATGATCGGGTGCATAAGACAAAATGGGTAGTTGACAGTTTATGGGTTCTCTCATTGACATTTGGCTTAACACTATTGGCTCAAGGGTTTGAATGATTTCCCTCCCTATTCCTTGTGAAATCATGCCCCCATCTCTTGTTGCATTGCATAGCTAGTTGTGGGTATTTTATTAAGTTGCATATTTACATGATGTCTCAATTTATATTGTGCCTGGCTAGCACGAAAACCATATGCATGGATTTTATTTGTCGATACATAAAACGCTAAATCGATGGTGGGGCCTTGGCCTTGAGCTCCTCACCATGATTAATAACGATATTGACATCATTTACAACTTTAATGCAATAGGAATCAAAATCGGGATATTACATTCCCCTCCCCCTTACATTAGCATTGTTATCAGTGCTCTTCAAGATTGAACAAAAACAGATGTGCCACTCTCATGGCATCCTACAGCTCCCACGTAGCCTCAACGGGACCGTAGTGCTTCCATTGCACCTTTACCTGTCCATCGACTCGGTTTCGGAGCACTGTTACCTTCTTGTCTAGGATGCGCAATGGCTCGGTTTGGAACTCTCTCTCGGGTTCCACCTGGATCACATCCCAGTTAATCACATGGTTAGGATCATGTACATATTTCTTAAGCAAAGAGACATGAAAAACATTATGAGCTCTAGTGCTAGCAGGCAATGCAAGTCTATATGCATCTGGCCCTATTCTTTCAAGCACTTCAAATGGCCCACAATATCCAGGTGATAGCTTGGCACTACTCCCAAGCTTCAAGGAACTCTTCCTTGGCCTCACTCTAAGATAAACATGATCCCCAACACTGAACTCCTTATGCACTCTATGCTTATACGCATAGCTCTTCTGTATATCTTGGGTTGCTTTCAAGTTTTGCCTAATCTTTGCAACCTCTTGTTCCATTTCCTTAAGCAATTCTGGACCAAGCACAATTCTATTCACTAGATTATCCCAAGTCACTAGTGTCCTACACCTTCTTCCATATAAAGCCTCATATGGACTCATTCCCAGTGATGCTTGTTGCCCGCTATTATATGCAAACTTTACCAAGTGTAACTAATCCTCCCACTTGGATGGTTTGTTCATTACATACATGCGAAGCATGTCTTCAAGCACCTGATTTACTCTCTCTGTTTGTCCATCGGTTTGAGGATGGTAGGCAGTGCTAAAGTTCATCTTTGTATCCAAATCTGCAAAAAGACCCTTCCAAAAATTGGAAGCAAACTTGGTATGCCTGTCAGAAATTATCGCCTTAGGCAATCCATGCAATCTAAAAATTTCCTTCATGAAAATCTTTGCAATGGCATCGGCTTTATATGTGGACTTGACCGGTATAAAATGTGATGCCTTTGTTAACTTGTCCACCACAACCATGATGGAATCATGTTGTCTCATAGTCATTGGCAATCCTGTAATAAAATCCATGGAAATGACTTCCCATTTCCATTCCAAGATTGGCAAAGGTTGCAACAAACCTGCTGGGTGTTGATGCTCAACCTTCACCTGCTGACATTTCATGCACTTAGAAATATACTCAGCAATGTCCTTTTTCATTCTTGACAAAAATGCTGCTTTGTAGTAATTGTTTTCTGATATACTGGGTGACCAGAAAACAGAGCTTGATGGATTTTATCCATAACAATCCTCCTCAAGTCTGCCACATTTGGAATATAAATTCTATTATTATAAGTAAGAAGTTCGTCTCCTTCCAATTGATATCCTTTGTACTTCCTTTCAAGTTTTTGCTACTGCAACTTGTCCTTTATCTGCACATACACTTCATCCTCGGCAATATGGTTAATAATATGTTGCCTCAAATCTGGTTGGCAAGTACTAAGAGATGCCACATGCATTTCATGTACCTTCCTATTGAGTGCATCAGCCAACTTGTTTTCTTTTCCTTTTATGTGTTTGACTTCAAAATCAAATTCACACAAAAATTCCAACCATCTAGCTTGCCTAGCATTTAAAGTTGGCTGATCAAACAAGTAATTTAGACCACAATGGTCTGTCCTTAGCTCAATTTTCCTTCCCATTAAGTAATGTCTCCACATCTTTAGAGCATGTACTATGGCTGCAAGTTCTAAAACACGAGTAGCATAGTTCTTCTCATGCTCCTTCAACTTTCCTGACTCATAGCATACCACATGGTTGTCTTGCATAAGAACTCCTCCAAGTCCTTGATTGCATGCATTGGTACACACCACAAAGTCTTTTTATGGGTCTGCAATTTTCAAAATTGATGCACTCGTAAGAAGATTCTTCAACCGTTGGAAGCTCTCCTCACATCTTGGTGTCCATTCAAAATTTATCCCATTCTTTTGCAAGAAAGTGATTGAATGTGCGACCTTGGAGAATCCTTCAATGAACCTCCTGTAGTACCCGACAAGTCCCATAAAGGATCTCACATCTGTCACTTTTCTTGGAGTTGGCCAATTCATAATGGCCTCAATCTTCTCAGGGTCCATAGATATTCCTTCGTCTGAGATAATGTGACCCAAATAATGAATTCTATCTTTATAAAAGTCAAATTTGCTCAACTTTGCATACAGTGTATGCTCCCTTAGCAATTGCAATGCCATTCTCAAATGTTCTTCATGCTCTTCTTCATTCTTAGAATAAATAAGAATGTCATCTAGGAAGACAAGAACAAACTTGTCCAGATACTTGCTAAAAACACTATTCATGAGACACATGAATGTAGCTGGTGCATTTGTGAGACCAAATGGTACCACCACAAACTCAAAGTGCCCATACCTTGTTCTAAAGGTTGTCTTATGAATATCTTCCTCTTTGATTCTTACCTGATGGTAACCAGACCTCAAGTCAATTTTTGAAAATACCTTTGCTCCTCTCATTTGATCAAAAAGGTCATCAATTCGAGGTAATGGGTATTTATTCTTCACAGAAACTTTGTTCAATTGCCTGTAGTCAATACATAACCTGAGTGTCCCATCTTTCTTTTTCACAAATAGAACTGGTGCTCCCCACAGGGACACACTCGGCCTGATATATTTCTTTTCCAACAACTCTTGTAACTGCATTTTCAGCTCTAGCAATTCTGGTGTGCTCATCCTGTAGGGTGTCTTGGACACTGATGCGGCTCTCAGCACAAGGTCAATTGTAAAATCAATGTCTCTCTTTGGAGGAAGTCCTGGAATCTCATCGGGAAAAACATCCCTGAATTCTTGCAATACATGATAGTCCTCCAACTTAGGAGTTTCATTTTTCGTTGCCTCCAAAACATGGGTTGCATACAATCAACAACCTTTCCTACATAACTTCTTCAACTGCATTGTTGAAACCTGCCTAACAAAAATCACCTTTGGAATGCCTCTTACAACCCATGGGTTTCCTTCTTCATCCAAATGTCTTGTTGTAGCAATCAAGTTTAACCTTGTGTGCTTCTAACCAGTCCATTCCGATGAGAACATCATAGGAACCCAGTGGCAGAATATTCAGGTTTGCATAAATGAATAGCCCATCCATATCTAATGGACATTTCTCTACAATTTCACTGACTTTTCTCTTGATTCCAGTGGCTAGATGAACTAACCATGATTTGATATGCTTTAATTTCTTAAAAGCACAAATCTCAACAATTTTACGAGTGATATAACTGAGTTGATCCTGGGTCAATCAAAATAGAAACAAATTGCTTAGCAATCTTAGCTTCAATTTCAACCATAGTTGATTGATGATCTGCCTAGAGGTCCTCTAGTGTTGCATAGATTCTAGGGATGGTCGTCGCCACTTGACCCACAGTTTCAGCTACTTGGATGTTGTGAACTTGACTTACATTCCCATTCCGATGCGGGCAGTTCTTAAGCATATGGTCTCCTCCACATCCCCAACATTGAAGTGGTTATCTTGACTCCTTTGGATATCTTGGCTTTTCTCCCATTTAGGCACAGCTTGTGATGGCTGCCTTTGTTGATTTCGGAAGTGAGAGGGTTTGAAACCTTTCTTCCTTTGGTCAAACTTCTCATTCCTCTTGTCCTTCCATGCCTTATGGAAATCAGGTTTGCTTTTGTTTTGATCATGGCAATACTTGGCCTTCCTTATTGCCTCTTCTAGAGTTCGAGGTTCATCAAATTCAACCCTATCTTTATATGCCTGAGGTAGCCCACTTAGAAAATGCTGAATTTTCACCTTAGCGTCTCAAATATACCTGACTGACATACCTCAACAGTTCCAAGAATTTGTTCGCATATTCTTCCATGGTCAATTGTCCCAATTTCAGCTCACGGAACTCTTTAACTTATCATCATAGTACCTATCAAAGAGGTACTTTTGCTTGAAGTATTTCTTGAACTGCTTCCACACAATCTTTTTTTCATTGATCATGCCCGAGGTGCTCCCACCATATAGATGCTCTTCCATTTAGGTTGAAGATGGCTACCCTTGCCTTCATATTTCCAAAGTAGTCTTGGACTTGGAAATACTTTCTCATCCCAAAAAGCCAAGCTTCAGCTTCTTGACCATATTTTACCTCACCATCAAATGTAGGAGGCTTTGCCTTCTTAAATTCCCCATATGAATTGTTCTTGTAATGCCTCTTCCTCTTACTTCTGTGAGATGAAGAGCTTGAACCCTCAATGGATTCTTCAGAGGCAGATGATCCACTAGAAGATATTTCTGGAGTGTATGTTCTATCTCTAGAAACTCTTCTTGAGCTATTGGACCTCTTGCAGGAATTTCTCCTTGAACTACTCCTACTCCCTTCTGGATTTGCTATCTGATGCCTAGAGTTTATCTGCCTTTGGATCTCTGTCAAACTTTGTAGCATGGCTGCATTTAACTAATTTTGTTCTTCCTGATCTTTAATCATCATTTCATTATCTTCTCTGCAACTTTGCAACTCCACCCTTAGGCTCCTCATGGTGGCTGCAATATCTGGGGGAGTCTCTTGATTTCTTCTTCCATTGGATTTTGTTTCAGCATTCTCAACCTGTATGTTTTCTCCCATGGCATCTGTCTCGGGCTCATAGGGATTTTGTGCATCATTCATGATGTTGATCTTCTTGGCCCAACCAAGACCAAATTTTTCCAAACTGCACTGTGGAATGTTGCCTTTGGTGACTATGATTCTGCAAAATGTGTTCATAAACACAATTGTTAGCTGCGTGACATTCTCATAAAGTTATAAATTACTTTCCTGCATTTGGGAAAATCCTATATTGACAACTTGTCAAAACATAGACTTTTCTCACAATCAACGACTGTCTCAGGGGGACGACGAGGGTCAAGGGGGCTTGCCCCCTTGTGGCTTCCCAACTCACCTTTTTCTTCCAACGTATTAGCAAAACTCGCCAAGTTTTTCCGACACGTATCGGCGCAACTCACCTTTTTGCGTCGATTGACAAAACTCAGCTTTTTCTTCCGACGTGTCAACAAAACTCATATTTTTCTTCCAACGTGTCGGCAAAACTCGCCAAAATTTTTCGACATGTCAGAAAAACTCGCCAACTTTATCCAACGTGTCGGCAAAAATCGCCAAGTTTATCCGACGTATCAGCAAAACTCGCCAAGTTTTACGACGTATCGGCAAACTCGCAAAATCTTGCCGACATAGAAATTTCAAACACTTAGAAAAATTTTGAAAAAAAAATTCTTTCTTTGTCGACAAACTCACCAGTGTCTTTCGATGTTTCAGCAAACTCGCCAAAGGTTTCTGACATGCATCGGAAAAACTCGCCAAGTTTTGTCGACATGGAGATTTCAAAAACACTTAGAAAATTTTATGTTTCGCGGCGATTTCAACAAATCTTGCCGAGATGTATCGCGAAACTCGCCAAGTTTTGCCGACATGTGTCGGCGGCGAAACTCGCCCATTTCTTCTGACATATATCGGCAAAACTCCCCAAGTTTTGCCGACATATCTATACTTAGAAAATTTTTGAAAAAAAAAATTCTTTCCTTTCTCTGCTGACGAACTCAACAAATATTGCTGACATGTATCGGCAAACTCAGCTTAACTCGCCAACACCGTCACTACGATCTCATCTGCACAACTCAGCCAACTCAACTGACATAGAAAATTTTCAAAAATACTTAAAAAAATTTCTTTCTTTTTTCTATTGGCCAACACTCAACAGAGGATGCTCTTACCTCTGCAATTGTTCAACTTGGCCCATTTAGGCCCAATGCTGTAACCTGTGGGCTTTGATACCACACTTTCACGTCCCCTCCCCTCTTTCGCCGAGAAGAGGACGCGACTACTGTTCTGCTGCCATCATAACCGAGCATCTTGCCCTATGAACATAATAAAAAATGCATTGAAAATAAAAAATACATATGCAGATGCATAATGCAATAATATACAGCGGAAGCAAATCTCATTCAAGCATTCAATATGTTCATAATAATTCACAAAGCAAATACATTGCAGTGTTAAATACAAGAGAGCACTTATCTTGAAAATGAGTTGCCCCGAGCAACTAGCTATGTCGCTGCAACGTTCCACCCAACCACAGGCCAGTTGTGCCGAGAGATTCGGCATAACTGGCCTATGGTTGGGTGGAACGTGAGATTCGGCACAACTGGCCTGGCCTATGGTTGGGTGGAACGTGAGATTCGGCACAACTGGCCTATGGTTGGGTGGAACGTTGCAGCGACATAGCTAGTTGCTCGGGGCAGCTCATTTTCAAGATAAGTACTCTGTGTAATACTTCTGCAATGTATTTGTTTTAATTATGAATGTATTGAATGAGATTTGCTTCCGCTGTATATTATTGCATTACGCATCTGCATATGTTTTTACTTTCAATGCATTCTTGATTATGTTCATGGTGCCAGATCCCCGGCTATGATAGCGGCAGTGTTCGTCGCTTCCTCTCCTCGGCGAGAGGGGAGGGGACGTGACACTTATTAATAAAGCTCATAATTAAAAGTTAGTGGCCTAAGATTAATGTTAGTACTAAGTTGTGGTTCAGTTCAGTAGTATCTAACTACCTCATGTACAAATAAAGGAATGTAAATTGTGAGCATTACAGAATGATAATAAAGGAATGTAAATTGTGAACATTACATAATGATAATATAAATGTTATATATATATATATATTCTTGAAGTACTTTTTAAGTACTTTTTCATAATCATGGATGGTAAACAGTCAGTTTTGAATCTTGATTACGGAACTTAACTTCAAGAAAATCAAAAGAGTGAAACAGTCAGTTTTGAATCTTGATTACGGAACTTAATTTCAAGAAAATCAAAAGAGTTAAACCTTTGACCTTCCCAACTATGAGGGGATCTCATATGATATATCTAGTTCATAACCACTTAATCTAACTCTCTGAACTAATTCGAAATGCATTATATATTAATATATTATTTTAAAAAATCAATTTTTATATATATCAAGTACAAAATATCCAAGCAGTTGAGTTTTTTTTATAAGGAAAGTCCAGTTTTAACAATCTCGCTCTGAAGTTCTGAAAACCCTAGCCGTTTTGCCTGGGGGCCTCCGCCCTATCGGCGGCTTGCATGGATCCGCCTGACCCTGACGCGCTGGAGGAGCGTTTCCAGAACATCATCGCTTCTCAGCCAGTCGCCCAGTCCGCTGTGGCCTCCTCATCTCGATTTGTTAAGAGAGTAGACGTCCCTGAAGTTAAGCTTAACTCCATTGCTTCAAAGAGAAAAGCAGTAGCCCTGTCGGAAAAAGGCCTCATAGGCCTGTTTACTGGATTGTGGCCATCCCCTCGATCCGTGGAGGTATGGCTAAATAAAAATTGGAGAACCCTAATCCAGGGGGAAGTTCAGCAGATTTTCTGTGGGAAGGGGTATTTCACCTTCATTTTCGAGAAGGAGGAGGATCGGGACCTGATTTTCAGAAATGGGCCTTACTTCATGGGCCCAAGAGGTATGTACTTAAACAAGTGGGATTTATCCTTCAACCCGGAAAAAGACATTCCAAAAGCTGTTCCCGTTTGGGTCAAGCTTCCTCACCTTCCTCTTCATTGTTGGAACGATGAGGATTTTAGAGCTATAGGGAATGCCCTAGGCAAGTATATAGACAAATCCGAGCCGAAAGCCCCAATGTTTTCTTGTGCTCGTATTTGTGTGGAAGTTGACCTTGAAAAAGGGTTACCAGAGTCCATTAACCTCTCCATTGACGGTTGGAATCACTTGCAAACGGTAGATTACGAGCAAATCCCATTCAAGTGTAAGTATTGTCACGAATATGGCCATTTTGCCAAGTCCTGTCCGAAGAAACCTGAAAAACCCTCACCAAAGAACGCGGCCAGCGAGGGATGGAACACGGCGAGTGGTAAGAAGACCATCAAGGCTCAAAAACAGCAGAACGTCCCAGCAAAGAGCACCTCCGGAAATAGGTTCGAAGTTCTGGAGGAGGAAAACCCAGAAGAAGAAGCTCATGAAGTTCTCCCTGACGCGTCCCAGGCAAAGGAAAAAGAAGCCCCCGGTTCTTCAGTTCAGCACCAGGAGAAAGAAGTAGTGAAAGAGGGCAATGGGCGTCCAACGGAGGGGAAAGAGTCAGTTCAAACCTCTGAAGGATCAGTAGAAGGCTCAATAACAAGATCTAGGGCAAAAGCTAGCTCAGAAGACACTACAGACAACTCAATGGAAGAACCGGAACCGACATCCAAGAAGGGTAGGAAATCAAACAAAATCATAAGAGAGCAAGAGGCTGCTAGGGAAAAGGCGGCAGGGAAACAGTCCAACCTAGACTTTCTGGTAAAAACACAAGCAAGCAAATACATTATCAGTCCAAAAGAGGAGAAAAAAGAGAGAGAAAAGGCTCTTAAGCAACAAAGGAAATAATGAAAATCGTCTCCTGGAATTGTAGGGGTCTGGGGGGGTTTCAAAAGATAGAAGTTATCAAGAGAATAAAATCAATGGAATATGCCTCCATTCTTCTTATCCAGGAGACAAAAAAATCTGCTATAGATAGTATGGAAACACTTCAAAAAGTCTGGCCAAAAGGAACAGGTCTTGCCACTGATGCCAACAGAGCCTCTGGAGGGCTCCTTTGCTGGTGGAACAAGGACCAGTTTAAATTGCACTCTGCTATGGAAAATAGGAACTGGATGTTCATCAAACTGGAGAACGTTGATACTCAGGAAATATTCTAGTTGGGGAATGTGTATGGCCCAATGCTGAACGTGCAAAAGGACCATTTTTGGGACTCCCTGGAAGAGCAAATTGATGGAAAAAAGATTCTCCCTTGCTATATCGCTGGGGACTTTAATGTAACTATCTCTCCCGAGGAGAGAAGAGGAGGAACGAAAGTCAGGGATCCCTATGGCGAAAGGCTAGAGGATTTAATATCGCTTTGGAACCTCACTGATATAGTTCCCAAAAATGGCACGTTCACATGGAGCAATAAAAGAATGGGTCCAGGCCATATCACTGCTAGGCTGGATCGGCTTTTGGTAAGTACCCACCTTCTTCGCTCTTACCCGGAGACTAAGCTTTTGTGCTCTTCTGTCTCTGATCATAAGCCCATCTGTCTATTCTTTCCCCCCGTGGAGAATCTAGGGCCGCTGCCCTTTAAATTCAATCGCATCTGGCTGGAAATGGAAGGCGTCTATGATCTCATCTCTCAGGCTTGGCGGTGTTTCATTCCAGGCTCTCCAGCGTATGCCTGGGGACAAAAGTTAAAAAAGGTGAAGGAGGCATTAAAACAGTGGGTAAAAAATCATTATTGTGATCCAGCTCAGCAAAAGGAGCAAATAATCAAAGACATGGAATCTCTGCAAAATGAAATGGAGACCTGCGAAATCACCAAGGAACACTCCGTCAAGGAAATAGAGATGGAGTCAACTCTGCAGAAAATTCTTCGGCACGAAGAGGAAGGTTGGCGTCTTCGTTCTCGTCTTCTTTGGTTAAAAGGGGGAGATCAGAATACTAAATACTTCCAAAATCAATGCAAAGATAGACAGAGATGGAATACCATGCGGGAGCTAAAAGCAGAAGATGGCACTCTTTTCCAAGGGCAAGCGGCCATCACCAATGAGGTAAGGAATTTCTTTGAGCAATTATACACGAATGAAGAACCAGTTCCTCTTCATGTCATGGAGACAATGGTCTCAGATATCCCTTCTCTCATTAGTCAAGAGGATCGAATTAAGCTTGAAGCCCCCATTTCGGAGGAGGAGGTTAAGAAAGCTATTTGGAGCCTTCAACCGGACAAGGCCCCAGGCCCAGACGGCTTTCCTATATGTTTTTATAGAATCTTTTGGTATCTGATTAAGAAAGATCTGATGCGTCTCATGTCTTGGATGTCAAAAGGCAATATGGGAGGGGCCACCAACTCTACATTTTTGGCCTTGATTCCGAAGGAACGCAATCCCACTTCCATCAAAAAATTCCGACCTATCTCCCTTTGCAACGCCTCCTATAAAATCTTTTCCAAAGTGCTATCCTTGAGACTCAAGCAGATCATCCCTCGCCTTATCTCCCCTAATCAGAGTGGCTTTATTTCAGGCAGACAAATAAGTGATAATATTCTACTTGTTCAAGAAGCCATCCACTCTAGTGTCAAAAGAGGAGAGCCC